>VMDO01017012.1:0-46107 GCA_007922755.1 Pedetes capensis | reverse complement strand
TCTCTCTCTCTCTCTCTCTCTCTCTCCCCCCCCTTACTTTTGCCCTTGGAAACAAGCAAGAATACAAATTAACTTCCTCCTTCTCTGGGTTTACACTTGGCAATCTGAGGAAAACACTTGCACGATCACTTATTTCTAAAGACCTCTAAGAGCCACTATATGGACATCAAACTCCTCCTACACCCATCCAGGGGCCCTCCTATCTCAGACTAGACAGCATGGCAATCCTTGTCACACTAGTGTGAATGAGAACACAACTTTTATAGTCAAAAGCCCATTTAGAATTTGCAGAGCCTTCCAGAGCACAGGGTACCCATCAGCCAAGAACGGATCATTGACAGAGTGCACTGAGTCACCATATGCAAATCGCATCACTGCCTCCCCACCTCCAAATGGTACAGAAGAAGCTGCTAGAACAGTGCTGGCAGCCAAAGCCAGTGTCAGAGACACCTCTTTCACATAGCACAGCAATGACCTGAAATAATCCCAAACTTCAGCTGCCCTCCATCCCTAATGGCTCATTTGAGTTTGTGGTTTTGTCTACCAATAAGACACACAAAGGAGCAAAGGAGAGGGTCATTCAATGAAGATCCTAAGTGAAATTAAATGAGAAGGATGAGAAAACAGACAAGTGGAATAGAGGCCAAGCAGCCAAGCTCAGTAAAGGCAAAGGCAGCTTATACAGAGTTGAGCTGATTGATATTTAAAATCTGAAGCATTGGAGGAAGGAGAGGGAAGCAGGGTCTGAAGACAGGGTCATAGCCACTTTGACCTTGGCAGATCCCACCATGGTTTTGGTTATGAACTGACTGCATGCCACAGACATGTATTTATGGAGGCATCAGAATGTAGTGGCATTGTTATCAACAGATTTAGGCCTCTGGAGTCTAATCAAAATGATCGTGTAAACTAGGGTAAGTCACTTCTCCCCCATGGGATAAAATGGCTGAACCAGATTTCTATAAAGCATTTACAAACCAGCTATCCCAAGATAGGGTTTGAGCAGAATATATGTCAGTAGACAAAACAATGAGTGACACTTATATCTAGATTTATATTTTGAGATGGGGATAAGAGACCATGTCTGATTTTTCCTTGCTCTGTAAGGAACATAAAGAAGAGTGCCGTCCCCACAATATCTGGCCCTTAAGTAGGGGTACGGCTTGGCATGTGCCAAAGATAACAGTGATCACCATCAAGTTAAATGCTAACACAGATTACTGAGCCTTTAGGAAAATCATCAAAAGAAATGTATTAGCATTAAATTCCAGCACCTAGCACAGTGCAAATCCCATAGTAATGGTCAAACAAATGTTTGATGTTTAAATGAGTGGCTCACTGGAACTCAATTTTGAGTTCAGTTAAGGGAGCTGTTTCGCTAATAAATATTTGGGTTTTGTTTTGTTTTGTTTTTGTTGTTGTTGTCTGTATAAAACAGCTTAAGCAGGTCAGCCAGTCAAGCCAGGACTTTCAATCCTGCAATCTTGTCCCTCCTTTTGCATTTCCTACACAGGTTAATGCCTGCAGCTGTAGCCCTGTGGCATCTGATTCCATCAGATCTCAGAAGCTAAGCAGGGTCAGGCCTGGTTTGTATTTGGATGGGAGACCGCCTGGGAGTGCCAGGCTGTAGGCTTGGGAGAATGACTTGGCAAGCCATTCCCAAAAACCAATCCACCATTGAAATCCCTATGAACAGCAGAGAAGCACTGACAATAGTGTTTCACCTGTTGTACGCAGGGTCTCTATGAATCGGTATCCGACTCAATGGCACCTGACAACAACAACAACATACAGGTTAATGCTGTTCCTCCGCTATGAAATGCTCCCCTACATTTGTCTAGCAAACTCCTGTTCTTATTTGAAATCCTTTTCAAACATCTCCTACCTTGAAAGCCTGCCTCTGCTGCAGCCTTACGGACCACTGATCACTCCTTCAGTGCACTCTATGCGCCCTGCTACCCAGAGCACGGGGCCTGGCAAACAGTGTCACCTCAGTGTATCTGGATTACTGTGCAATGGCACACACCTGTAATCCCAGGTACTCAGGAAGCTGAGGTGGGAGGATCGTGAGTATAAGGCCAGCTTGAGCTCCATAGTGAGTCCCTCATCTCCAAAAATATAATAACAATAAATTAAAAATCATAAAAACAAAAATGCTGACAACTGGGATTCAATCAATAATAATTAGGTGCCTACTAAGTGTAAAGCACTGTGCCCTTCCTTTTGTTAGAATCATGTTCCACAGTAAATGGCCAGGGAGCATTGTATGTACTAATGGGTGCTACACATGGCATTCTAGTTTAGAGACTGCTTTTTACATTTGCTAACACACCATAGTCATCTTTTCAAGTGAAGAAATGTTCATTCCTACATTGATTCTCGATGCCTGCTGAGTGTTTGTTCATAGGGATTGGCTGGAGTCTATTCACCCAAATATCACATGTTGAGATAAAAAAATGAAGTTCAGAGAATCTAGTAAGATGTTCTGGGCTATACAGCAAGTGAGAGAGCAGGGAGTAGAACCCAGATCTGCCAGGCACCCAATTCCTCCTCTTCTGTGTACTGCATTCTGTCCAAGGACCCCTGTCCTTGAGCTTCTCCTAGGAACCCTGCCTGAGGACATCCTCACTGGAAAGTCCTGCCCTCTCCTCTCACCCACTCTCTCACCAGGACCATTCACTCTTTCCAGAGGAGCAAAAAAGGAAAATGCAAAGCTCATGCATTTTTCTACCCGTGGGGCTCCACAGCATGATTGGCAACTTCTCACTACCAAATGACAAGGCTTATTCTTGGACTTCCTCATAGGCAATGATATGATTTGAATGCTCAGGTTTCTCATCCACCTGTTTGCTCAATAATTAGTTCACTCAAGTCCAAAAAAAATAATATGAATAACACAAAACACAACTGGAGGACAGAGGAGACACACCAGTATGAAAATACTGGGGGTTTTAGTCAAAGTGGGTCCAGAATGAGTCAGCAGGGAGATGTGGGTGACAGGAGAAGAGATCCAACTTTAGCCACAGTGAAAGAACTAGAACACCAAGAAAGGGACAAGATGCTGGTCACTTTGATCCAGGACCTGGGAAGTCTCTTAGGCCCTCTGAATGCCAGCTTCCTCACTTGTTGAGCACGGATCATGACAAGGAACTGCTTAGCACAGTACCTAGCACCCAGCAAGCACCCCCAGAACAAAGCCAGTCTCTTCACTCTCCCAACAACACAAAGGAGCAGCCACTGTTACTCTTCTTGTTTGACAAATTATGAAACTCAGGTGACAAAGTTCTCAAGTGGCAGTAAATAGACTGACACCAGGTCTGCTTGATTCTGAAGTCCATTTTCATAACCACTAAGTTATACTTCCTCCCCCTATAGAAAATTTTAGAGCAAGAAAACTCCCCACCTCATTACCCAAAGATAAACACTTTTACCTTTTTGAACACTTTCAGATTATCTTCCATATATAAATGCGTACTATCACATTCTGTGTTACTCTCTGCTTTTTACCTCTGCCATTCCACCCCGATCCTGTCTTCCCATGTGTTCATTCCAATATTCATTCCTGATGCGATTGTTCATAGGGACATGCTGTAATCTATTCAGCAAATCTCTTAGCACTGAACATTTAAGTGGTTGCATTTTTTCACACATGTAATCAACACTGCAGTGAGCACCCTTGTTGCTAAGTCTTTGACTCACCTATGATGAGTTTGGCAGGTGGAGAGCCATCCAAACTTGTTCGAGGCTAGTAATAGGTGGATGGTGAAATTTTAGTCCCGCTCCACAAAAAACATCTGGAGAACCTGCCATCATCCTGTCTGGAGAAGTGTGTGTCCAGAGGCAGAAGTGCAGCCACAGTGTCTCAACAGCTGCCTTCAGTTGGCCAAGGAGGTAAGAGGGACAGTAGCTGGACTTTCTCCAAAGCTTCTGAACAAGTAGACTGCAGGGTAGCAGGTTTAGGGTGAATGTTCAAAATGCAATTCCCATAGACTCAACTATCAAAGAACAGATTAACCTGTCTCAAGAAATGATCAGGTCCCCGTGATGCAAGAAGCTCAGTAATGCCAGGCAGAGTGCTGCGCATTTCTAATCACAGCACTTGGGAGGCTGAGGCAGAAGGATCTTGAGTTCCAGGCCAGCTCAGTTACATGCTGATGTCGCCTCTCTGTAAGGACACTAAAGAAGAAGAGAGTAATTCATCCTAATTCTTAAAATTACCTGAATTTTAAAAAATCTAGTCTATCGATGTCTTACTGATTCGTAAGGAAAGTTGAGAACCTACTAAAAACCAAACACTTTCCACACATCACCTTGTTTGTTTCACATTGTTGTTGTGAGGTGCCTTCGATTTGAGTCTGACTCACAGCAACCCTATGTACAACAGAACAAAACACTCCTCCACGCTGTGCCATGCATGGCACTATTGTCAGTGCTTCTCTGCTATTCATAGGGTTTTCAATGGTGGATTGTTCTGGGAGTGGAATGCCAGGTCCTTCTCCCTAGCCTGAAGCACCTGGTATTCCCAGGTGGTCTCCCTTCCAAGGACGAACCAGGCTGACCCTGCTTAGCTTCTGAGATCAGGCGGGATCAGATGCCAGGGAGTTATGGCTGCAGACTTAATTCGCATAGCACTCTAATAAGGAATGGAGCAAGGAGGCAATCCATCTTACTTCAACTAACACAGGATGGAAGTCTTGGAAATTCAGACCTAGAGCTTTCTGATATCAAAACCTATGCAGTCTGGTCCAGTGATAAAAAGACTGGATTTTAAAGGAAAGCAGACCCTAGCTCAAGAATAACCCTTCACTTGCTGAGTGGGTGCCCTTGGGCAAGTGGTTCAAGGTCCATGGGGCACAGTGTCTCATCAGTGGCCACAGGATGATAATAGCACTCACTTCTGAGTGTGGCTGGGAAGACTGAAATTGCTGACTCATGCAAGGTCCTCAGCACAGTGCCCAGCACAGATTAAGCACTTGAAAAATCTTAGCTAACATTAGCCAGTTGGCATGTGCTAAAGAAAGGTCTAGGAAACTGGGTGTCATGGCAAACATCTGTAATCCCGGTGACTCAGCAGGCTGAGGAAGCACAAGAGTGAGTTGGAGGCCAGAGGCAGTCTGTGCAACTTAGTGAGATCCTGTCTCAAAATAGGAAATAAAAAAAGGGCCTGACAGTGTGGCTCAGTATATGTGAGGCCCTTGGTTCAACTCCCCAGTACTGGCGAGAGAGAAGAGAGAAAGAGAGAGAGAGAGAGAGAAAGAAAGAAAGAAGAGGAGGAGGAAGAGGAAAGGAAGGAAGGAAGGAAAGAAAGAAGGAAGGAAGGAAGGAAAGGAAGGATGGAACGGAGGGAGGAAGGGAGGGAGGGAGGAAGGGAGGAAGGAAGGAAGACTGGTATAGGAGAGAAAAATTCAGAGTTGTATACTTTGTTCATTGTGCTCTGAAGTGAGTACATCTGCATTTAGCCATTAAGGTCTTTGCATGGGACCCACTTCCTGAGACCAAGTCATGAATATCAACTCATCAACTCTGTTCCTTGGTTCATTGCTTGGCCCTAGTTGTGTGCCGTGGCCACCATGAATGAGCCAGACAGTGGCCAGGTCACCCCAGTGGAGCTGCCCACTTCCTGGAGAAGACAGATCCTCTGGCATGATAGTAACCATGGGCTGGATGTCTACGGTAGGGGAAAATTGGGGTAGTGAGGAAGCACCACAGGGCACCTCCCTTTGGCAAGGGGGTCAAGACAGCTCCATGGGGGCTGGTGGCTAAGCTGAGCCCTACAGGAAGAAAAGGCAGTGACAGAGTGAGGCCTGGCTGACAGAATGACGGACTGGTTAGGCAGGAGCTGGTGGGAGCCCTGGTACCTCCCTCAGACCTTGAGGCAAGAGGGGGCCATGGATGAAGAGACTGGTGAAGAGATTGGCATTTAGAGAGCTCATTTAGGTGGGACAAGCATGGAGGCAGCAACTTCCAGGAGATGGTGGAGACCCCAACAAGAGAGGAGCAATGGGACCTGGAGGGACCAGACAGAGAGCAGCATCTGCCAAGCGCATCCTATTGGAAGCAACTCTGGAACCCCTGCCTGAACAGGGCTTGCTTTCTGGGTTCGGGGTGGGGCTTACTATAGTCGCCTCTGCCAGGATTTCAACAATCAAAACCAAGAATGATTTAGGCCCCAGACTCCTTGGATACTTCCATTCCACGTGTTTAAATCAGAGCGACTCCGATGACTTTCTTGGTTAGCAGCAGAATTCTTTCTGGTTTCCAGCCCCAGCCACGCACCTCTACCGAACTTCAGTCTCAAATCAGCACAGGGAATGAAGAAGGAGGGAGACTTGGAAGAATCGGGAAAACCAGTTTTTAATAATCATAGGCCGCTGTGGCATAATAACAGCTTCTGGTTTACACAGCACTTCCACAGACATTATCTCATTTGATTCTCACAGTAAATGGGGCGGAGGGGACAGAGCAATTAGTATGAGCCCCTCCCTTTCACATAGGAACACTTGGGGCCGAGAGAGGTTAAGCAATTTGCTCAGGATGATAAAATGGGTGAGCTGTAGAGCTGGGAATGTGAATTTTATGACTTACTGCAGTGCCTCAGCTTCCTGCATGAGGGCTGTTTGGGGGAGACGAGAGTGATTCTTATGCTGACTGAGAAGGAGAGCATTTATGTGCCCATTAACTACTGAGAACAGTGAGGATGAGGCGAGAAGACGACCCCCAGGCAGACAGAGCAAGGAACAGGAGTTTCACCAGCTGTGTGCAGAGGAGATGGGTGGAAGAGAGCATGCGCTCTACGCTGGGGAGCAGGTGGGGATGGGCAGAGGCGATGGGTAGAAGAGAGCATGGGCTATAGGCTGGGGAGCCGGTGGGGATGGGCGCGAAGCAGGAAGTGCCAGCCCTTGCCTGCACCCAGGGCATTATATTCCAAAGAGGAATGGCGAGGAGAAGGCAGACACTCCTCGAGAGAGTGTGGGTGCTGGAGGATATGGGAGTTCTTCAGCAGGGTCTGAGAGCCCATTCCAAAGGCAGGAAGCCAAACTGAGTCCCGCAAGCAGACTGAGCAGCTCTGCGCAGGAGCGTTCAGGGGCAGGGGCCTTGCTCGGGCACCTGTTCACGTCACCGAACAGTTCATGCGAACAAGGGCCAGGACTCTGCCTATGTGCAACACAGTGAGCTCAGCAAAGCAGAAACCAGCTCACAAGACCCTTCCAGCCTTGAATTTGCAGATGCCCAGGAGGCAATGGGGCTGGGATTTAGCTCAGTTGGTAGAGCGCCGCTCTGCAGTCTCTGAGGTCCCGAGTTCAATTCGCAGCACCACAAAAATGGGAGAAGGACGTGGCAATCCACTCCCAAGGCAATCCCGAAACAATCTGCCATTGAAAACCCTATGAGAGTTGCTCTGAGTCAGACACGACTCGACGGCACCTAACAACAACAACAAGAGGCAATGAGACGTTCCTGTTTGGGAACCAGTGGGCTCCCACCCTGGAGAGCAACAGAAAGGAATTCTGCAGGGACAATCCACAATAGCCAACCAGGAAGGAAGGAAGGAACAGTTCCAGCATCCTGCTGGAGACTCACATCCATGTGGCCCTGCTGTCCACATGGTGCCAGGGGACAAAAAAGCATAAGGACCTCAAATCAAAGGCATTGTGAGTCCTTCCTACACACCCACAGCACCCCAAACCCTACACAAAGCCCTCATGCTTAATCCCATTCAATCCTTACGACAACCCAACACAATATTGAAGAAACAGACCCAGAGGGGGTCCCCTCTCTGCTCCAGGTCACAAAGCAATGGAACTGCAGAGCTGAGATTCGCTGGGAGGCCTGGCAGCCCAGAGCCCAGGGTCATCCTGCTGCTCACAAAGCCTTGCGAGTGTGTGTGCTGGAAATAGCACAGCAGGGGGAGAAGAGGAAGGGTGCAGGGAGCAGGGTGGAAATGGTTTCTTAAGCCACCATGGTGAGTCACTGCCCTTAATAAGCATCACATGACCGCTGAAGTGTCTGCCTGGGGAGGGGAGGTTTCTAGAACAGCATGGCAAAGGGGAATCCAGACTGCCAGTGACTGAGGCATGAATCAGGTCAAAGAGGAAGCCATCGTGGACGGCAGCCCCAGATGGGAGAAGAGCACCGTGCAGGCCATCCGAAAACTCTGGGACTCCAAGCAGCTGCGTCTTGGCTCCCTGCTTCCATTTCCAGCCTTATTTCAATCTCTTCCTGACATGCAAACTACTGAAGCCAAGCCCTGTTCAGGGTCTTCTATATGATGAGCCCTTCCAGTCCCTGGGCTTTGCTTCTGAACTGGCCTCCATTAGTAATGTTCTTGCTGTCATCAGTGCCTGTCTTACTCTTACCCCTGCTTCCAAGTTGCACCCAAATCCCTCACATTCCACCAGCTCTGAAGTTCCATTTGGATTCATTGAATCACTCATTCAGCTAACACTTGGTGGTGGTGGTGGTGGTGGTTGTTGTTAGGTGCCATTGAGTCGGAATCCGACTCATAGCAACCCTATGTACAACAGGTGAAACAGTATTGTTACTCCTTCTCTACTATTCATAGAGTTTTTAATGGCAGATTGTTTTTTGGGAGTGGGCTGCCAGGTCCTTCTCCCAAGCCTATAGCACCTGGTGTTCCCAGGTGGTCTCCCATCCAAGTACTAACCAGGCCCCACCCTGCTTAGCTTAGATGAGAACGGATGCCACAGTGGTATGGCTGCAGGCCATACACTTGATAGATCTCTGCTATTCCTGGACATTATGGAAGGCGGGGAGAAAAGATTGAGGTTGTCCAAGATTTTGCTTTACTTGGTTCTATGATCAACAACCACAGAAGCTGTAGTCAAGATATCAAAAGATACATTACACTGGGAAAAGCTGTTGGAAAAGACCTCTTTAAAGTGTTTAAAAATAAAAATGTCACATTGAAGATAAAGGTGCACCTGACTCATGCCATGGTATTTTCAGTCACATCATATGCTTGCAAAGGCTGAACTTTGAATAAGGGAGACAGGAGAAGAATTGATGCTTTTGAATTATGGTGCTGGAGACAAATATTGAATATGCCATGAACTGCCAAAAGAACAAACAGATCTGTTCTAGAAGAAATGCAACCAGAGTACTCCATGGGCCTGACTGGACAGCATGCAACAACAACAACAAGTAAGTTCCCTTAGCTATAGAATAAGTATAAGGATAGTTCTACCTCTTAGGGTTGTTATGTGTATTAAGTGAATTAAAGTATGCAAAGAACACAATGGCTGGCATACATAAGCCTTAAAATGTAAGTTATCACTGTCACTACTTCTATTTATTATTACTTCTACATGTCTTACTTTTACGTTCCTGCTATGCTGAGAAGATTTTTAAGCTCTGGGACTATTTTAAAGCATGGATGTCAGTTCTCAAACCATCCTCCCATTGAGAAGTAGAGTCGACATTCCCTCTCTTTGAATCTGGACAGACCTGTGATGGCTTCCATCAACTGGGTACAACACAGATGACACGATGTGACTTTTGAAGCAGAATAAGAGAAGCTCATGCTCTCCGGTCTCCCTTGCTGGAGCACTTCCTCTTGGAGCCCTGAGCAGCTATGTAAGAAGTATGACCTCCTTGAACCCACCAGGCTTGAAAGAATCTCATGCCGTGTCTAAGGGCTCCATGCAGGCACTCTGGGGGCAGTCCCCAGGGAGCACAGCCCTCAAGCCACCCCAGAGGAGACAATTCCATCCTCAGTTCTTTGAGTCACCTTCAGCCATTCAAGGCTCTCTAACATGGCGGAGTGGAGACAAGCCATCCTTGCTCCGCTTGGTCCAAATCCATAACCACAGAATCTTTGCGCTTAGCACATCGTCTGTTCATGTCACACAAGGCTGGGGCGGCTTGTTTTGTGGTGATGGCAGGAACTCACTTGTGGGAGGAGCCTGCGATTGCTCAGAGATTTCCCCAGAGCCCACAGAGGCCAGTTTATTACCCATCCATGTTCTAAACTCCCACAAGGACATTCTCAGCTTCTCTCCTATTCTTTGTAGGGCTCTCCACCATACCCCCTATCATTTCAACTCTAAATGTCCTATGGGCACCCTAGTGGACCCCATGCCTACCTCCGAAATCTTCATCTTTATGCAACAAGTTCTCACGTACGATCATTTTCTCTATTTTAACAAAATAGATACCAAAACCGAGACCAAGAAAATTTAAATGTCTTATCCAATGTCATCCAGCTGCCTCATGGAGTGCCTGGCTCACACTCAAATGCTTCTTTTCTACTGCAATCTGTAATAATCACAATAATAAAGAATGTCAAACCTCTATCTTCTGGGCCCAAAAAGGAAAAACTCATTCTGGGGCCAGAGGGACGATCAACCTCCTGAGAATCTCTACACTTCCTTTCTTCACAGTCCAAGAGAAGTATCACCCAGCCTGTCTCTGCACAGACAACCTCTTAAGAGCTTAATCAAGATGACAGCCAAGCATTTGCTTCAGAATTAAATAAGGAAATTACACTTAGGTAATAGGTACATGAGTATATATCTGTGTGTATGAAACCTTTTAGCTAATACTGCCCATCATCACAGTACCTAGAAATCCTGAGTCTGAATCCTGTCCAGCCAACCACCATCCCTGTCATTCTCTCTCATCTCCCAGAGCCCAAAACACAATGAAGATTTTTAATTGCTTGATAGTAAAATTTCTCTATAATTTTTTTTTTTATTTTGAAAATGGTCTTCTTGGGCTGGGCACGGTAGCACACACCTGTAATCCCAGCGGCTTGGGAGGCAGAGGCAGGAGGATCGCAAGTTCAAAAACCAGAGGCAGTCTGCGCAATTTAGCAAGACCCTGTCTCAAAAAAGTAAAACCAAAATGGGCTGGTGGTGCAGCTCAGTGGTCCAGCATTTGCAAAGCATGCAAGCATGAGGCCCTGGGTTCAACTCCCAGTACCGCACACACACACACACACACACACACACACACACACACACACACTGGTCTTCTTAAGCCCTGATTTGTGGCACTGCCAATATTTGTGGTATAAATACACTCTCCGCAAGTCCATTTCAAGTCACCAACATGAGGCGTTGGGAGGATCTGAGCACCCTCAGCTCTTATGAACCAACGTGAGTCAGCTCCACCCCACTGGTGAACTTCCCGGTTCCCTCTGTCAATGGCTAATCAAAGAATCACGCTGTCGCATTGGTTTTGTGTCTTTCATAGTTTGCTTTGTGCAAAATCTCCCTGTAGATCAATGTCCGGGGAAGAATTATTCTCAGCACACTGGAGGAGGATTCTTCTATCAGGATGCCCTCCGACAACATTACAGAATTTGGCTGATGTTATTACTGTCTGTTCGCTTGTGCGTTCTTTTGTGGGAAGTTTCGATAACTCAAGAAGTAATTCTTTTTGCATTAGCAGGACTCAGTTCTCTGTTTTACTCTTTGGAGACCTACCATCCACACAGCCTTTCAACCCTGAAGATGTGCAGCTCTGCCTGAAATTCTGACGTAAGTAAGTTGTTGCTGTTGTTGTTAGGTGCCGTTAAATCAGGTCTGACTCATAGTGACCTTCATAGGGTTTTCAATGACTGATTGTTTCAGGATTGCTTTGTAAGTGGATTGCCACATCCTTCTCCCATTTTTGTGGTGCTGGGATCGAACCCGGGTCCTCAGAAGAGTGTAGAGAAGCATTCTACCAACTGAGCTAAAATAGAAAAATACTTACATGAATTCAGTATACATTGAGCACCTCCTGTATGCCAGATATGTTCTAGGCGCTCATGTGGATGCAATAGTGATTAAAATAAAGTCTCAGAGGAAGACTCATTAACAACCTATGTTATGCAGGTGACACAACTCTGCTTGCTGAAAGTGAAGAGGATTTAAAATATTTACTGATGAAGATCAAAGATCATAGCCTTCAATATGGGTTGCGACTAAACATCAACAAAACAAAAATCCTTACAACTGGGTCAGTATGCAACTTCACAATAAATGGAGAAAAGATTGAGGTTGTCCAAGATTTTGCTTTGCTTGGCTCTATAATTAACACCCGTAGAAGCAGCAGTCAAGAAATCAAAAGACGCATTGCTCTAGGAAAAGCTGTGGCAAAAGATCTCCTTAGAGCATTGAAAAGTAAAGAGGTCACATTGAAGACGAAGGTGCGTCTGACTCATGTCATGGTATTTTCAGTGGCATCATATGGTTGTGAAAGCTGGACATTGAACAAGGGTGACAGGAAAAGAATTGATGCTTCTGAATTATGGTGCTGGAGAAGTCTATTGAATATACCATGGACTGTCAAAAGAACCAATGGATCTATCCTAGAAGAAGTGTAACCAGAGTGCTCCTTGAATGCAAGAATGGCCATACTGTGTCTTACATATTTCAGACATGTGCTCAGGAGAGATCAATCCCTGGAGAAAGACATCATGTTTGGGAGAGTGGTAGGTCAATGATAAAAAGCGAATCCCTCAACTAAGTGTAGTCACTGTTTATGTTGGTGAAAAAATGTATTTGCTATGAAAAAGGTCATTGGTCTGACAAAATTCTATCATGTGATCTCCAGCATCATTTCTGTCACCAGGCCATATTTTCCAACTACTGAGTCTTGTTTCCAACTTTTGCATTCCAGTCATCAGTAATTATCAGCACATCTTGATTGCATGTTCAATCTATTTCAGATTGCAAGAGCTGGTAAAAACAAACAAACAAACAAAAATCTTCCCTCTCTTCATTTGTGGCCTCAGCAGTAGGCATGTAAATTTGAGTAACAGTCATATTAACTGGCCTTCCTTGTGGGCATGTGGATATTATTCTGTCATTGACAGCATTGTGTAAAAGAGTCCCTGTGATCTGCAATCCCAGAAACAGTCACACCCAGAAACCTGCTGGGGCTTCCCCAGGTGTGGTGGGTTTGGATAGAAAGAATATTGCTTGAGGATAAAAACCCAAGAGTTCAAGCCTAGACTCTCTTTTTACATTCTCTGTAACCTCACATGGGAAGATCCCACATGCTGGTTGACAGGAAACCAAGCTCCCATTCTGGAACATAGCATGGTCTAACGGAAGAGCATGAGATTGTACCCCAGCCCCGTGCGGGTCTGTTCCCCATATCAGCATGGAAGAGTAACACGCAAAGTCAAGTACAGGAAGCCTATGTGTGTAGTGATGAATTTCCACATTCTGAGCTCCTCTCTCGGACCCTGACTCAGAGCATTTTCAGGATACCAAAAGCTCCCCCCCACATACATACGCACCCCTTTTCAGTCACTATGTCCTCCAGAGAAACACAGATCGGAATTCTGCCTCCCATTCCTCATTTGTCATGTGGTCTTTAACACATCTTTCTTCTATAAAGTGGAGCTAATAATGCCAAATTAGCAAGTTTTATTCAATAAAGAATAAAATGAAATAACCTGCTTAATTCACCTAGTACAAGGTCTAACGTAAGAGGAATTTCATACATGGGAGTTCCCTTCCCAAGAAACTTGGAAAGGACAAATACTGAGAGGTCAGGGAGAAGAATGGGGGATAAAGATCACCCTGCCTTGCCTCAGTGGCATGCCTGTGGGTGAGTCATTTAACTTTTCTGGACCCCATCTCCTGTCCTATAAAACAAAGGCCCCATAAATGCTGGACTCAACATTGTCTTCCAGGGCACCTTTCCAGGGACACAAGGATGACAAGGAGCTGGCCCTTACCCTTTGGAGCCCGGGATTTAAAGTGCTCCAGTTCTGATCAGCTCTGACTACAAACCCCAATATCTGTGCAATCATGTAAATACGTGTGGATGCACAAATGGGAAACTGGTTGCCACCTTCATGAGACTGTTCATCGCAAGTATCAGAAAGCTTTTAAAACCAGGATGTCCCATCTCTCCCTCCTAACCAGAATCCATGAGCATTAGGCCCAGAAGTGTGCATGTGTTGCTAATTCCTCACAAGTGGTGCCCACAGAACATATGAGATCCACCAGTGAAGGACTAAGGTTAAAAGTTGTACTTAGCCCAGGACAGTCATTGCAAGTTAACCACCACTTCAACAAAAGTAAATAAGTCTGTTCTTCTTCATTCTCCTAAAAGGAACCAAAAAACATAATCTCATTGATGGAGAATGTCCCATTATTGGCCACCAACCATCAAGTCCTTTCCTCTTTCAAAGCAGAGTCAGAGTTCTCTATCCCTACCAAATGTGGGTTATCAGGAGGGATTTCCCTGCATACAGCAGTGAATAATCATGATGTGACAAGCCTGTCCCAGGGCCACCTCTGAACAAACAGCCCACAGCACTGAGAACAAACTGTTCTGTCACCCGGACAGGCTGCTAGCACCAATGACTCTCTACACCTGTTGCCACAAGTGCTAACAGTAAATGGCAAATGGCATCCATTTCTGAGGATGTCTGTAACAGTCTGACCAGAGGAATGGACAGTTGCATCCAATTTGCAGCCCTGATTTAGAAAAGATAAAGAATAATGATTAATAATCACAATTAAAATAGCAATCACTAGCATTTATAAGGCACTAGCCACTGGCTCAGATATTCCTGAGTACTTTGTACATTACCTAAGCCCCATTATGGATTGAATTATGTCCTAATTCTTGATCCTTCTTTTTGTCCTTATAGCCTCCCTTTACCATGTGACTATATAACTATGCCTAGAGGTAGTATGTGTTTTCCCATCGTTTTCCTTTAGACGAGCCTAGACTGTCTTGTCCAACCACAGATTAGTGAATCATTGGTTGTGATCTGGAGCCACTCATATAGTGACTTGTTATGCACCAACAACTGATGATCCAATCCCCAAAAACAAAGTCTGACAAACTAAGGGCCCGAGCCAACTTTCTGATTATTTTGAAATAAAGTTTTATTAGAACACAACACCACCCAGTCATTTCATACCTATAACTTCTCATGCTACAATAGCAGGGTTGATTGGTTGGAACAGGGACATATGATGGGTCTACAAAGACCAAAGTATTTGCTATCTTGCCTTTACAGAAAATATTTGCTGACTGCTGGCTTAAACCAGAGGTTCTCCAAGTTTAGCCTGCATCAGAATCATCTGGAAGTCTCATTAAATACTGATAGCTGAGTCCCAGCCCCATAATTCTAATTTTGTAGGTCTAGAGAGAAGTTTCCACACATCTGTTAGTTTGCCTTACTGTAGGGACTTGTGTGTTGCTATGAGGCTGAAAGCTATGCTCCCAATATTTCAGATATCAGCAGGTCACCCATTGTGGACAGGTTTCAGCTGAGCTTCCAGACTAAGACAGACTAGGGAGTAAGACCTGGCAACTCACTCCTGAATCAACTAGCCTATGAATAGCACAGAAACACTGTCAGATATAATGCTGGAAAAGGAGCCCCCCAGGATGGAAGGCACTCAAGAGACTACTAGGGAAGAGTTGTCTCCTCAAAGTAGAGTCTACCTTAATGACAGAAATGGAGTCAAATCCATGGGACCTCCATTTGCTGATTTGGCATGACTCAAAATGAGGAGAAACAACTGTAAACATCCATTAATAATTGGAAGGTGGAATGTACATAGTATGGATCTAGGAAAATTAGAAATCAACAAAAGAGAAAGGGAGCACATAAACATTGACATTCTGGGCATCAGTGAGCTAAAATGGACCAGCATGGGCCATTTTGAGTCAGATAATCATATGGTCTACTATACTGGGAATGACAAAGAAAAATGGGGTTGCATTCATCATCGAAAAAGACATCTTAAGATCTGTCCTAAGGTATAATGCTGTCAGGGATAGAGTAATATCCATATGCCTACAAGGAAGGCCAGTTAATATGACTATTATTCAAATTTATGCACCCACAACTAAGGTTACAAATGAAGATAGGGAAGACTTCTACCAGCTTCTACAATCTGAAATAGATTGAACATGCAATCAGATATACTGATAATTACTGGTGACTGGAAAGGAAAAATTGGAAACAAAGAACAGGGCTCAGTAGTCAGAAAATATGGCTTTGGTGATGGAAACAATGCTGGAGATCACATGATAGAATTTTGTCAGACCAATGACATTTTCATAGCAAATACATTTTTTTCACCAACACAAATGGCAACTACACACATGGACTTCACCATATGGAACATACAGGAACCAAATCTAGTACATTTGTGGAAAGAGCTGATGGAAAAGCTCAATATCAAATGTCAGAAAAGACCAGGTGCTGATTGTGGATGAGACTATCAACTGCTCATATGCAAGTTTAAACTGAAACTGAAGAAAATTAGAACAAGTGTATGAGAGCCAAGGTATGAGCTTAAAAATATCCATCTGAGTTCAGAGACCACCTCAAGAATAGGTTCAATGCATTAGACACAAATGATAGAAGACCAGAGGAGTTGTGGCATGACATAAAGATATCATTCATGAGGAAAGCAAAAGATTATTAAAAAGACAGGGAAAAAAAGAAAAGACAAAATTATATGTCACAAGAGACTCTGAAACTTGACGTTGAACATCAAGTAGCTAAGGTAAAAGGAAGACATAATGAAGTTAAAGAACTAAATGAAGATTTCAAAAGGCAGCTCGAGAAGACAAAAGCAAGTATTGTAATGACATGTTCAAAGAGCTGGAGACAGAAAACCAAAAGGGAAGAACATGTTCTGTTTTTCTCAAACTTAAAGAATTGAAGAAAAAATTCAAGACTCAAGTGGCAATAGAGAAAGTTTCTACAGGGAAAATATTAAACAATGCAGGAAACATCAAAAGAAGATGGAAGTAATACACAGAGTCATTATACGAAAAAGAATTGGTGGATGACCAACCATTTCAAGAGGCTGCATATGAGGAGGAACAAATGGTACTGAAGAAAGAAGTGGAAGCTGCCTTGAAGCCTTGAAACACAAGGCTTCAGGAATTCTTGGAATACCAATAGAGATGTTTCAACAAACAGATGCAGCACTGGAGGTACTGACATGTTTATGCCAATGGATTTGGAAAACAGCTACCTAGCCAACTGACTGAACGAGATCCATATTTGTGCCTATTCCCAAGAAAGGATATCTAACTGAATATGGAAACTATCGAACAACATCATTTATACCACATGCAAGCAAAATTTTACTGAAGATCATTCAAAGGTGATTGCAGCAGTCCATAGACAAGGAACTGCCAGAAAATCAAGCTGGATTTGGAAGAGGGCGGGGAAGCAGGGACATCATTGCTGATGTCAGATGGATATTAGACAAAAGCAGACAATATCAGAAGATGTCTATCTATGTTTTATCAACTATGCAAAGGCATTTGACTGTGTGGATCATTATAAATTATGGATGACACTTTGATGAAAGGGAGTACCAGAACACCTAATTGTACTCATGAGGAATCTGTACATGAACCAGGAGGCAGTTGTTTGAACAGAACAAGTAAACCTTGCCTGGTTTAAAGTCAAGAAAGGTGTGCGTCAGGCCTGTATACTTTTACCATATCTCTTGAATTTCTAGCTGAACAAATAATCAGAGAAACTGAGCTTTATGAAGAATGTAGCATCAGGATTGGAAGAAGACTCTATCTCATGCAGATGACGTAGCTCTTCTTGCTGAAAGTGAAGAAGATTTGAAACATTTACTGATGAAGATCAAAGAACACAGCCTTCAGTATGGATTGCAACTCTCCATCAATGAAACAAAAATCCTTACAACTTGTTCAGTATGTAACTTCACGATAAACGGGGAAAAGATTGAGGTTGTCCACTATTTTGCTTTATTTGGTTCTACAATCAACACTCATGGAAACATCTGTCAAGAAATCAAAAGACGCATTGCACTGGGAAAAGCTGTTGCAAAAGACCCCTTTAAAATGTTGAAAGTAAAGATGTCACATTGAAGACCAACGTGCACCTGGTTCATGCCATGGTATTTTCAGTCGCATCATATGGTTTTGAAAGCTGGACATTGAACAAGGGAGAAAGGAGAATTGATACTTTTGAATTTTAGTGCTGGAGACAAATGTCAAATATATCATGGCCTGCCAAAAGAATCAATAGATCTGTTTTAGAAGAAGTGCAACCAGAATGCTCCTTGGAAGCAAGGATGACTAGACTACCTCTTATGTATTTTGGGGATGTAGTCAGGAGAGACCAATCCTTGGAGAAGGACATCGTGTTTGGGAGAGTAGTAGGTTAAAGAAAAAAGGAAAACCCTTCACTAGATGGGTTGACATTGTGTCTGCAACAATGGGCTTAAATAAATAAGATCGTATGCCTGGCACAGAATCAGGGAGTGTTTCTTTCTGCTGCACATAGGGTCAGTATGAGTTGTCTTGACTCAAAGGCACCTAACAACAATAGACAGAAGCTCAAGACTGGGTATTTCTAGCTGGGTCTTTTAGTGCACAGTCCTATAATCCCAGCACTCAGGAGGCTGCTGCAGGAAGATCAGTACAAGTTCAATCCAGCCTGGTCTACCTAGCAAGTTCCAAGCCAGTCTGGACTACACAGCAAGGCCTTGTCTCAAAAAATAAAAAATAAAAATAAAAATAAATAATAAACAAATTTGCATTTCTAGAGGGGTATGGTGGTACACACTTGTAATCCTAGCACTTGGGAGGCAGAGGCAGAGGCATAAGGATCATGAGTTTGAGGCTAGCCTAGACTACATAGTGATGTCAAGGCCAGCCTGGGCTACATAGCAAAAACTTTTCTCAAAAATCCAACAGCTAAGGACATAACTCAATAGTAAAGCACTTGCCAAGGAAAGCCCTGGATTCAACCACTAGCACTGAAATAAAAATTGCATTTCTAACAAATATTCAGGTATATGCCAGTGCTGCTGGTCTGATCTCCATGACTGAGTACGACAGTCCCATATTATCCTACGCTAGAGCTGAAAGTAGTTTTGTTGTTGTTTTGCAGTGCTTGGGGGTTGACACATATTTTAAGAGTGCTCTACCATTGGGCTGCACCCTCAGTCTATTTTTTAATTTTTAGGAAGACCCTGTCTGGATACTGAATCTTGCTAAGTTATGCAGTCTGCATCTGGCTCTCGCAATCCTCCCGCCTCAGCCTTCCGAGTTGCTGGGATTCCTGCCCTGTGCCACCATGCCCAGCTCTGAAAGTAGTTTTCAACAATAGCTGTATATTAGAATCACCTGGAAAGCTCTTTAAAAATCTGTTCCCCAAAGTGCCCTCAGGGAGTCAACTGGTCCACCATGGAGTCTTGGGTATCAGTCATTATCATAACTCCCTAGTAGTTTGAGTTTGTAGCTGAATTTAGAATACTCAAGAGCAACCCTTATACTATTTGTTGAGTAGAGTCAGCTGTTCTGAAAACAGTGATGTGAGTGAGGACTGCCCTGAGCTTGCAGGAAGTCATAGTCTGGGGAGGCGACACACAAGTAAACAGCAAAAGTAAGCTAAAGTGCCTGTATGAGGGGAACACTGCCTAGAGGGGAGCTGTCAGTCAAGGTGGGAAGAAGAAGGGTAGGAGGAGGTGACCCAGAGAGGTAACCCCTGAAGTACCTTTTGAATCAAGGCGGGAAGAAGAAGGGTAGGAGGAGGTAACCTAGACAGGTAACCCCTGAAGTACCTTTTGAAGAGAGGAGTTTGACATTCATTTCCTCAGTCAGGAATGTGGGCTTTTAAGCAATCTAATGTGGGACTTGATGGCACATAACAACAACAATGTAGGATTTTAAGCAACTTGGCTGGGATCATATTCTAGTAGGTGGCAGGGCAGGACAAAAGATCCAGAGCTGAGTGCCTTGGAACATTTCCTTCCCACCTCACTGCCACACCATAAAATGCCTGTCCCTCTGCAAGACAGATCAATGGGCGATACTGGTCCAGACTCATCCCAGACATAAATTTAACGGTATCTGCAAAATAAGTACCCCATAAAATTGTTGCTACTAAGATGCTGTTGGATGTAACTGAAGCTCAGCGTGACTGAGAGGCACATGTGAGCCCTCAGGTGTCCCTCAAGGCCACCCACACAAAGAGCAACCACCAAAATATTCCAGGGACATCCTAGTTCTCACTCATCTCAAGCTCTTGTTTTTCAAAACATTTTCTGTATCACAGAAAGGGAAACAACCAGACCTCATTCACCCCCAGCTGGAAGTACACGCCACCCCCTAATGTAATGTTCTTGTTGAAAATCAAACCAAAACCCAATCAGGCCTCTAAGCACCATTTACAGACAATGCCGGAAGCCACGGGGAGGCAATCTGAAAAATCCAAACAGAGCAAAGCACTCAGCATAGAAGAAATAACTCGATGTCTCTAATAAATAAATTGTCAGGATAAGAGACAGTTACGGGCTAACCTGGGTCCCCTTCCCTCAAATCAACGCGTATCACCGCATGTGACTGTGTTTGCAGACAGTATCTTTAAAGAGTTAAGTAAATTAAAATTAGGTCGTATGGGTGGACCCTAATCCAGCCTGACTGGAAAGAAAAGATTGGGACAGAGATGTGCACAGAGACCATGTGAAGACTCAGGGAGATGATAGTAATCCACAAGCCAAGGAGAAAGGCCTCAGAAGAAACCAACCCTCTAACACCTTGATCTCAGACTTCCTACCTCCAAAATTGTGAGAAATAATGTCTGCGGCTCAAGTCACCCAGTCTGTGTTGCTTGGCTATGGCGGCCCGTTGTTGTTATTGTTGTTGTCAGGTGCCATGGAGTCGGTATCCAACTCAAAGCGACCCTGTATACAACAGGCTAAACACTATTGTCAGTGCTTCTCTGCTGTTCATAGGGTTTTCAATGGTGGATTGATTTTGGGGAGTGGGTTGCCGGGTCCGTCTCCCAAGCCTATAGCACCTGGTGTTCCCAGGCGGTCTTCCAACCAAGTACTAACCAGGCCTGACCCCACTTAGATTCTGAGATCTGATGGGATCGGATGCCACAGAGCTAGGGCTGCAGCATGGCAGCCCTAGCAAACTAATATGGCATCTGGAACCCCTGAGTGGAAGAAACCTGATACACAGCAGCCAACTGCAATGTATGGGTTTTAATTTAAATAATGATTCAAAGGAACAAAATGAATCTCACACGAACCTATGTGCTCAGTAAGTAACAGATTCTCAAAAAATATTTAAATACATTAATAGCATTTGTCCCCTATCTGCAGAGCTGATGCTCTGGCATCCATTTTTCAGCAGGCCTGGGGTTTTTTGTTTGTTTCTGTTTGTTTGCTTTGTTTGTTTTTGTAGTACTAGAGGTTGAACCCAGGGCCTCATGTGTGCCAGGCATGTGCTCCACTGAGCTCTATTCCCCAGCCCCCTCCTTATTGTTTTTATTTTTTGTTTTGAGACAGGGTTTCGATAAGTTGCCCAGGCTGCCCCTGGCCTTGAACCTAGGATCCTCCTGCCTCCACCTCCTAAGATGCTGGGATTACAGGTGTATACCACCACCAGAGACTTTTTCAGTCCCTGCTGTGTCCCCACCTCTTGAGTTGAGACAGATCCTGTGACTTTGACAGGGTTCAATCCACATTTCATGGATGAGGGAGAAACTGATAGCTGTTATTAAAGTAGGACACTTCAGGTCCGAGTCTCAACAAGGGTTGTTCTTATTCCTCCCCACCTCTTTGAAAAGGACTCGGCAGTGAGCCTGGAAGAAGAGAAAGTAAGCTGCCAGCTGCTGTCCAGCCCCAGCTCTCCACCCAGCCAGGCAGCCAGACTGCAGCTGGACGGCACAGAGACGCTCAGCGGCCATCTGCAGACCACCAAGCCCAGGCAGCCCAGCTGCGGTGGCAGCAGAGTCCTCGGGGACACAGCTGACTTGCACCCAGCCGTGGTACATTCACCTCCTCCCCGCCAGACGGCTTGTTTGCATCTGCCCGTGTATACTTTGGCTTCCACAGCTCTGTTTACAAATCTGGGTTGAGGAAGGACAGCAATTCCAACAACACGCGATTCACAGAAGCCGTCCAGTGGCTCCTGTTTTTCTTTTTTGTCCATAAGAAGGCAGGGTGGAATATTGTTGAGTCACTGATTAGATGCTGAAGCCACCCAGACCCAGCTATGTCTAGCTGTCATCTATATTTACTATCATTGTGACTTTGGGCACATTCTTTTTTTATTTTTTTCCTTAAAGGAAGATAATGATACAAAATTAGAACTACACCCAGTACATAGGGTAGCTCTTGGAGGTCACCCTGTAATTTGACGTTACTATTTACATTCTAGGGCTGGGATTTAGCTCAGTTGGTAGAGCACCACTCTGCAGTCTCTGAGGTCCCAAGTTTGATTCCTAGCATCGCAAAAATGGGAGAAGGGCGTGGCAATCCACTCCCATGGCAATCCCAAAACAATCAGTCATTGAAAATCCTATAAGGGTCGCTATGAGTTGGACACGACTCAATGGCACTTAACAACAATGACATTTACATTTTGATTGATGCTCTAGGATGTCCCATCTCTGTCTGAATTGTGAGGTTGTCTTTGATTCCACTTTCCTGGACACAGCTGACCACCATTCCACCTCTCCATTTACCATGAATCCTTTTTCCCTTCTTCCTTCAAGGATCATTCCTAATTCAGACTCAGGAGTGGTCAGCCTGGCAGTTTCATCCTGTCTCCATCACTTCCAGCTGGGTCATCTTGAGCAAGTTGCTGATTTTCCATGTGACTGGATCTCCTAATCTGCAAGGTGGGTGACAATGGTAGCTGTGGAGCACACACTGTTGATGTGACTATTAAACCTCTCCTGACACTCTCACCCATTGCCACCTCTCCGATGGAAGCTGGGAAGTCAAACATCAGAGTTCCAGCCTTCTTTGCAGCTAGCGCCATGCTGCAAATCACAGGCACCCAAGAGATAGAAGCAGAAGTCTGTTAGGGATGCTCCCAAAGCTTAATGACTGAATAATAACCCCTTGAACTACATAGGGAGAGGGCAGGCAAATTGTGCATAGCTGCTCAGGGAATGGACATAAAGGTGAGAACAGGGACAAAGCAGCATTCACCAAGAGGAATGAAGTGAGGATGCAGTGGTAGGAGGCAGTACTAGGAGGATGGATGTGCTAGGAGAGAGGCGAGGATCTGGGCAGCTGGCAGAAGAACGAAGGCAGGACCCAGGCTTTGGCCACAGCACGAGGGAAGTATGTTCAAGCACAGAACGGATGCCCCCGCCCTAAACTGGTCCAAGACCATCTCAGAGACCCTCTGTCCCTTGGGGGAAGCCAATTAAAGAGCCAATCCAAGAGGCCTGTCATTCATCTTCAGACTGCAAAGTGCTTATGAATTGGTTCCCACATCGCCTGATTTACATAGATGGCATTCCAGTCGCCATAAGTGTGAACAGGGTCTTTCATCTCCTACCATCTTGTGGCCTCCTAGCCAGACAGGGCGAAGTTTTGCGGGAAGCCCCAGGACATAGGGTTGCAAACAGCAAGGTCCCTTGGGCTGCCCTGGTGGGGCACTGGGAACCACAGCCCCACTTGGGGGAACGTCCATGTCTGCGGCTCCTTCCTGCACCCAGTCCCCAAATGGAGAGCTGCCACACTGATAGACTGAGGGTTCACAGAGAGCAAATAGTGCCAGGAAAATCCACGTGAACAGATCAGCCATGGTCCAGAAACGGCCTCTCGCTTTCCTGAATATGAGTTGGTCTCTCCTCCCCACCAGCCACCCATGCAGCAGCAGAACTGATATTGGAGGGAAAGCCAGGAAGCAAACAGGGTGAAATTATTCTCCTGAGAGAGTGGCTGTCAGGTGCCCCACAGAGGTGACCAAATGCTGTGCTGAGGGTATGTCCAGAGGCAGAGGCTGAGCAAGGTGGTGCTACCCCAGCTTGGCGATGTCTCAAATATGGGAAAGGTTATGTTATACTGGGAACTCAGGGGTCCTTTGCAAACATGTTCTAAATATTTCCAGTGTCCACTTTCTCATGGGCTTCACCTGGAAAACAACCATGGGAATCCTCTTTCCAAAGTGCAAACGGACCTGCCACTTTTCTGTTCAGATGCTTGGGTGGCTTGGCTTTCATGATGAAATCAAATCTTGGATGGGCAGATGCTGCCTCAGTTTATCCGTTCTCATCTCTCTTTACTTGCTGAATGTCTGAAACTCGTTTATAGGCCCCTAACATCCCTGTGGCATCTGATCACACCAGATCTCAGAAGCTAAGCAGGGTCGGGCTTGGTTAGTACTTGGATGGGAGACCACCTGGGAACACCAGATGCTATAGGCTTGGGAAAAGGACCTGGCAACCCACTCCCAAAAATCAACCTGCCATTGAAAACCCTGTGAACAGCAGAGAAGCACTGACAATAGTGTTTCGCCTGTTGTATGCAGGGTCACTATGAGTCAGATACCGACTCGACAGCACCTAACAACAACAACAACAATACAGTGATGCCTGCAACCGTACCACTGTGGCATTCTATCCCATCAGATCTTGGAAGCTAAGCAGGGTTGGGCCTGTTTAGTACTTGGATGGGAGACTGCCTCGAAACACCAGGTGCTGTAAACATGGGGAGAAGGACCCAGGAACCCACTCCCAAAAATCAATCAGCCATTGAGAACCCTATGAATAGCAGAGAAGCACAATAGTTTTCCGTCTGTCATACTTAGGGTCTCTATGAGTCCGACACCAACTCAACGGCACCTAGCAACAACTACAACAACAATGCAGTGATACTCATGCTACTTGCATTCGATGATTTATTTACTCATTAATAAATATTTATTAAGTATCTACTGCATATCATTGTATCAGTTACTAAGATATACTGGTGAACAGGAGTGACTCCCTGTCCTCAAAGTTTTATCATAGAATGCAGAAGTTCCCATTCCTGACAGCACATGAGAAGTGCTCCTGGGGCTTCCTAAAAACACAGGGATTTGGGCTTCATCCAAATATGAGGATGGGAAGAGAGAGGAAGTAGACCAGCAAGAATCACAAGAGAATATGGAAGCTAAATTGAAATTTCTCCTGTTACCTTCCTGGGAACCCGGTGAGCAGCTGGGCGTTGGAGCCCTGGACACTCTGGTTCAAAACTCAGCCTTCCATATCTTCTGGCTTCCATATCTGGTGGGACATTCCACCTTTATATCTGATGCCTGGAAAAATTATAAGCAGTTCCTCCTTTTAGTCTTAAAAGTGTCCTTCTTGTTGTTGTGTTGTTGTTAGGTGTCGTGGAGTCGGTATCCAATGGATAGCGACCCTCATAGGGTTTTCAATGGCTGACTGTTTCGGGATTGCCTTGGGAGTGGATTGCCAGGTCCTTCTCCAATTTTTGCGGTGCTGGGAATTGAAGTCAGGACCTCAGAGACTGCAGTGCAGCGCTCTACCAACTGAGCTAAATCCCAGCCCCAAAGTGTCCTAGTTTGGATAATAAATGATATCATCAGCTTATTCTGCAGTCAGGTTTATCTCTTCCAACTCATGAGAATAGGACTGGGACTTAGCTCAGTTGGTGGAGCACCACTCTGCAGTCTCTGAGGTCCTGAGTTCAATTCCCAGCACTGCAAAAATGGGAGAAGGATGTGGCAATCCACTCCATAGGCAATCCCGAAACAGCCATTGAAAACCCTATAAGTAGGACTTGACTCAAAGGTATCTAACAATAAACTCATGAGAACATGGGAAATTGTTGCAATGCCCTGAGCTTTGGTTTCATAATCTGTGTATCACAGAGCAAGCAATACTTACCTGAGAACAGGTGAGAAGTGAATCAGACCAGGTCTGCCAATTTAGCATAGTAGGTGCTTAGTTCTCAAAACCTATTGTCATTTTTGCCTTGTAGACAGAAATTCTTATCTGTTTTGTGTTGTTCACTTACAAACAAAACAATGAACTAAGAACACATTCAGGTGAGAAATAGAACCTTTACAGCTATGAAGAGGCCTTGGACCAACAAGACATTGCTGGAGTGGCTGCTGGCCAAGGTGAAAAGCCTGTCTTAAATATGTCTATAATGATATTTAGGGGTTGGGATTTAGCTCAGTTGGTAGAGCACTGCTCTGAAGTCTCTGAGGTTCTGGGTTCGATTCCCAGCACCACAAAAATGGGAGAAGGATGTGGCAACCCACTCCCAAGGCAATCCCAAAAAACAATTAACCATTGAAAACCCTATCAGGATCACTATGAGTCTTACAAGACTTGACAGCACCTAACAACAACAACAACAATGATATTTAAACTCCAGCTCAACTCTCTAGAAAGCAGGGGTTTACTATTCTCTTCCATGCTTTAAATTTCTCATAGAGGGGATCAAATGCCTGCAATAGGCCTGGATGGAGAAAACAGCAGGATATTCTGATGTCTAGGACCAGGCAGAGGAGGGGAACCGACACATTATCTGTCTGGGTGGCCATCCACTCCCCCCACAGCAGTGACTCATTAGACGGCCAGAAGGACTTGGGTCAGTCTGTCTAAACAGTGATTCTTCTGGTGATTCACTGCTGTCCACCAGAAAGCCCCTTCTTAGGTCCTCTTTCTGAGTTCTTCAGCTGGCATTTGTGGCCTGACTCGATTTGGAGTGGGGTATGTAGAAATATCTGCCAGCTGGATCCAGGATGCCTTGACTAAGCAGCACAAACAGGCAAGGAAAGAGAAGAGGAAGTGCTGTATATACCTGGCTCCCTGGATGAGAACTTGAAAATAGCCAGAGGAAAAGAATTATAATAAGTGGTGGCTCCACACTGATGGATATGAATAGCAACACAGAGCTCCTTAAGGGCTGGAGACATTCATCAAGGATGGAAAGAAAGGCTGGAGCTTTATGGAAATCAGCAATCTCTTTGGATGATGTGATGGCTAATTTTGATTATCAATTTGATTGGATGAAGAGACACCTAGGAGATTTGGTGATGCACGCATCTGTGTGTGCCTGTGATATTGTTTCCAGAGACAATCAGGTCACGTGGATTGTCACCTACTGAATGGATTGATTGATGGATTCAATATGATGTCCTTACTGGAAGGTGGTGAAAGGTAGAAGGTGCAGCCTCATCAAAGGAAGTAGGTTGCTGGGTGTGTGCTCTTGTGGGCTGTATCTGGCTTGGCTTCTTCTTGTATTTCTCCTTTTTCTCTCTGTTTCCTTGCCACTGTGACATGAACAGCTCTCTTCAGCCACACATTCCCACCACCACGACACTCTACCCAAGCACATGGGGCCAAGCACAGAGTGAACCCTCTGAAACCATGAGCCAAAATAAATCCTCCCTCCATCTGGTTGTTTCTGTCAGGTATTTTGGTTACAGTGATGCGATATACAGCTGATGCTGATGAGGTTACATGAAGATTGTCACATGGATGGATTTGTTAAAGGCTAAAGCATATCCAACTGAAAATAAAGTGTATCAACATAAATAAGATATCTATAGAGAATAAAAGGAAGGCTAAGATTGTAGTTATCCAGTCCTATTCTAGAAAGAATACAGATACTGAGACTGGCCCATATCTGAGTCTCTAGAATTATCCCTGAGTTCTCTAGTCAGGGCCTAGGAGTGGTTCATTTTCCCAGAATGTAACAGGTAAGATCAGTAAGGTGTACACACACAAGGAAAAATTTCTTTTGTGGGTATGAATCCATTCATATCACTTGTAACACCAAACCTACACATGTATTTTTTTCATTCACTGTTGTTGTTAGGTGCCATCGACTCAAGTCTGACTCATAGTGACCCTGAGTAAAACAGAATGAAACACTGTTCAACACTACTCCATGCCCAGCACTATTGTCAGTGTTTCTCTGCTATTCATAGGGTTTTCAATAGTAGATGGTTTCAGGAGTGAGCTGCCGGGTCCTTCTCCCTAGCCTGCAGCATCTGGTATTCCCAAGTGGTCTCCTAGCCAAGGGCTTACCAAGCCAACCCTGCTTAGCTTCAGAGATCAGGCAGGATTGGATGCTAGGGTGCTATAGCTGCAGATTCTTTGAGCATTATTAAGTAACAATAGGCATATTTTGTCTTTCTCCAGATATAGCAAGCCTTAGAACTCATACAGTTCCTTTCACGTACAATATTTTCTGTCTGGCTTCCAGGGGACAAAGACCACCATGGCAGACTAGTGAGGCCTATAACTCTTCCTCAGAGCAATTATTTTAAATACATGAAACACAACACATGATATTTCAAAGGAAAGTAGTTATCAAACTAGTTTTTACACACACACATACACACACATACACCCCACTACTGTAGTTGTCCATTGCTGAGCAAAAAAGATAGCATAACAAAGTAATGGATATTTGTGCCAGACTCTGCTTGGGAGAAGACACAAGTTATTGGAAAAGGCATGGGGAACAGGGTACATCTGAAGCCACATCCTCCTGCCTTTGGAGGTAGTGCAGAGAAGGAATAAGGGGAGCCATTAGCAGGGTTTCCTTTATCTGATGGGGTCCCTGAGGTTGGAGCAGTAGATTCTCATCCAGACAGCAAGAGACCCATAGCAAAAGAGGAGAGCAGAGAGTCTATGTGGCAGGCTAGAGCCCAAAGTCTGAACAGTGACATCAATTAGCAGAAAGCGAAGCCAGAGGTGTCAGACCTTGGGAGAAGAAAGTATATCTGAGCTGCAGCAGCACAGGGCCCTGAGAAAACATTGTGTACTGGGCAGTTTGGCCTGATGTAATGGAAGGCAAGACCAACAAAGAGAATGTAACTCTACTCCCCTTTACAGAAGAAATCCCATTGGCACCCTGCTTCTCTGCATCTAGGATTGAAGCCTGCCCTCCCACCTACACCTTAGGCTCGTAAGGGCAGGACCCATGTGTCCTCTGTTCCTTGTGCCTCAGAGATCTCACAGAACAAACATTTTCATAAAACAAATATCTGCTAAGGGACAGTACTCAGCCTGGAAAACAGCATTGGATGAGGATCAGTCCAGATCTGTTCCTGGTCTGAAAAAGGAACCAGATAAATAGAATCATTAGAATGAAAAGCTCAGACAGGAACTTCACTTTTGACCAAGCTTCATGACAGTCCAAGCCATGACTTGACATCTTTGGAAGAAAGGTAGTAACACTCTTTTCACTCACTGGTGGAAAAATAAATGAGATGATATATTTAAAGAGCTTGACGTGAGACCTGACATGTTCCAGGCACACCTACCTTGCTTTCCATTCTCGTACCTTTTCTGGTTTTCTGATTATAAAGCCCCCAGTGGTCATGTGAGAGCTAATACCTAGTCATAAATTGTGACAGGCTTCTGAGGATGAGGCCCTCCCACCAAGCTTTCCCTCTCACCATTCCCCCAAACACCACATTCCATGAGCTCTGGGAGGCAGGTGGAACTCATTTTTGCAAGTCTTTCATATAGAAGAGGGCTGCCTCAACGTGGGGCTTTTCAGTATAAGTTTAATGAATGAGTAAGATGATAAATAACACATCACAGAAAGCCCTTCAAATTTGAGTGCCACAATGGTGTACATGAAAGGCCATCTGGAGCGGGAGGAGAAGAGCCTCAACCTGCCTCTTGAGAATGGAAGCCTTTGGTAAGTGGAAGGGAACTGGAGGTGATCAGAGATGGAAGACACAGAAGGCCTGAGGTCACCTCTGGAGAGGAAGGAGAGAGATGGATAGGGACACGCACAGAGGAGGCAGCAACAGCTTCTGCCAAGTTTTATTTAAGAAAGTGAAAGATCAGGAGTAATTGTGGCAAAATGTCAGCGTCTGTTAAATCTGAGCAGTAAGTGCAAAGGTGTTGTTATTCCCCTTGCTTCTTTCTGTGTTAGAACTATTTTCTGATTAGAAAGGAAGAGAAGCGTTGGCAGTGGGAGGAAATGGTGTGGGCAGGTGCAGAGAGCTAGGGAAAGTAGTGGCAAGACAACAAAGAAGCCTAAAGCCTAGAGGAGTTCTTATTCAGACCCCACAGGCAGGCATGGTGTCCAAAGATGGAAGAGGAGCAAGTTGGGTACTGTCCTTGGTCCTGAACCAAAACCACACCCTTAGACATTGCTATTTCTGTTGTTGTTGTTAGGTATCCTCCAGCTGGGTCTGACTCATAGTGACCCTCAAAGAGTTTTCAATGGCTCATTGTTTTGGGATTGTTTCTGGAGTGGTTTTCCAGGTCCTTTCATTTTTTTGTGGTGATGGGGATCAAACTCATGGCCTCAGAGAGCACAGAGCAGCACTCTACCAAATGAGATAAAATGCTATTTCTGGTTATCCTAAAACACTGGGTTCCTGCCTAATTTCCCCAGTGCTCATAGGCTCCCTTGGTATTCTCTAACATAACATTTGTAAGTCCAATTTTGCCCAACTTCCACACTTAGGCAAAAATAAAAAGAATGCTAACATCAGAAGATGGGTATTTTTCAGTCCAATAATAGGATCTATTACTTATCACATTCTTCTATGAGCTAGGCACTGTGATGAGCATTTTTAATATACTGTCTCATGTTGTTATAATCACCCACATTTTATAGATGAAGGAGGAGACACTGAATGGTTGAAGTCACAGAGCCTATAAACGGCAGAATTGAGATTAAAGCAGGTCACAAAAGTACATATCCCAGAAATTAGCTAATCACTCAAAAAAGGCACATGCAAATTAGGCCTTAACTCAGAGGGAACTATCCTCGAGAAGTCACTGTCTTAAAACCTTCTAGATTTTTCCACCTACAAAGGCAGGATTGTGAATTCCAGAAAGGACAATGTAAGTGAAAGTACCTTGTAAACTATAAAGTCCTCTAAAAATGCTGGCAGCTCTCTCTACCCTTTGTTACTTGATAGTAATCGTGATTGAGAGTAATAAGCCTTCTGCAGATGCCCACACTGTGACCTGTATTTTACTTCCATACTTCCATTGCTCAGGGAAGTAAGCCAAGGAGAAAAAAAGTAAAAAAAAAAAAAAAAAAAAAAAAAAAAAAAAAAAAAAAAAAAAAAAAAAAAAAAAAAAAAAAAAAAAATTCTCCAAGACAAGATGAGACAGACATGATTTTGTGCCTTCCATTTTAACTTGTATCAGCAATGTGACTGTGGGGTCATTTGATGGCCTCCCAGCCTCAGTTTCCCCAACTAACAAGTAGTTATGTCAATCCACAAAGATAAGAGAGATGATGTATCATAAGGTAGCCTAAAGAAAAATATGATGAATCTGACAATGGTGATGACAGATCTTATTTCCTGGTTACCTCCTCCCTTAGCCAGACACTGTGTTGGCACTTTATGTACTTTTGCTCTAATTCTCTTAATGGTTCTGGGAAGTTTATATTATTATCTCCATTTTAAAAATGAAAATACTGAAGCTCAGAGAGTCCTTAATAATCATCCACTAAATCAGAATCCAGGCTGGGGTTTAGCTCAGTTGGTAGAGTGCTGCTCTGCACTCCTTGAGGACCCGAGTTTGATCCCCAGCACTGCAAGAAGGGGAGAAGGACTTGGCAATCCACTCCTGAAGCAATCCTGAAAGCAATCAGCCACTGAAAATCCTATGAGAGTTGCTATGCTTGGGACCCAACTTGATGGCACCTACCAACAACAAATCGGAATCCAATTTGTTGTTGTTGTTGTTGTTAGGTGCCCTCGAGTCGGTATCCGACTCATAGCGACCCTCATAGGGTTTTCAATGGCAGATTGTTTCAGGATTGCCTTGGGAGTGGATTGCCACGTTCTTCTCCCATTTTTGCAGTGCTAGGAATCGAACTTGGGACCTCAGAGACTGCAGAGTGGCGCTCTACCAACTGAGCTAAATCCCAGCCTGGAATCCAATTTAAATCATCCATAATCAGACCACAACTGGGAAACTGGATGGCTAAGCCTGGAGGTAGGAGGTGACCCACTCTCACTTTTCCAGAGTCTAGGCAGCTGCTTCTAACAACAGGTCACAGTCAGAGCCAGAGCAGGAGAGAAAGTCTTCTGGGCTGGCACACACGTTCCCAGCATGCCAATTCCTAGGCGGGTAGAAGGCAGTCTCCAGAGCAAGCAGCCAGGGCGCTCCTTAGCCCTCCCCTCCTCCAGACTCTGAATCCAAGGGAAACCTGCCCTGTGGCAGCCACAGCGAGTGCACAAAACCGGCCTCCTCCTCCCCACTTGCCGAGCTGGGGAGGAGATGGAAGGAAACTGTGCCAAAGGTCACAGTGTTCTGGTCAGTGTGTTCAGAGCGTTCCAGCTTTGAAGTCAGAAAGCTGCCAGAGTCCAGGCAAGAAAAATGCTGCAGGCTGCTCCACCTGCCAGGCTCCGACAGGCTCCAGCTGGGCCTCGGCCCCACAGCAGCTGCATGCTGTAAGCTGGGCTCCATTCGCAGAGACCCTCTTCCCAGCCCCAGCAGCACCGTGGGAACGTGAACCTACAGACATGGCCGAGCTCCAAAGCACCCCCATCTTCACAGATGTGGGAAGGCACCTTGCTTTCTTTGCCTGCAAAAATCTGCCATACACATCTCAATCCCCAGAGTCCCACAGAGAGAACAAGCATTTCTAATACCCAAGCTTTCTCCGGTCCTCCCTGTTCTTACAACCTCTATTGAATATGTTCAGTGCTGAATCTCCCCTCTCTGATGTTTACTGCATACCCACTTTGTATGACACAGGGCTAGGCAATGGGTTCGTCATCAAAACACTGTCATCCCTATCCTTGCAGAGTTTACAGAGGAACAGACAAATTAAACAATAAATGGAGTTAAGATGCTGTTAGGTGCCATCCAGTCAGTTCAGACTCATTTGTTGTTAGGTGCCGTCGAGCCAGTATCCGACTCATAGCGACCCTTACAGGGTTTTCAATGGCTGACTATTTCGGGATTGCCTTGGGAATGGATTGCCAGGTCCTTCTCCCATATTTGCAGTGCTGGGAATTGAACTCGGGACCTCAGACTCAGACTCATAGTGACCCTATATACAACAGAAGGAAACACTCCCCAATTCGGTGACACTCACACGATCTTTCTTATGTTTAAGCCCATTGTTGCAGACACAGTGTCAATCCATCTAGTTAAGGGTCTTCCATTTGTTTATTGACCTCCCACTCTCCTGAACATGATGTCCTTCTCTGGGGATTGGTCCCTCCTGACACCATGTCCAAAACATGTAAGATGCAATCTAACCACCCTTGCTCCTCCCCACACGTAGTCGTGATTTGCTGAGGCAGAGAGGAGAACCATCTTTCCTTTCAGAAAACTCCAAAGCAATCCTGAAACAATCAGCCTTTGAAAAGCCTACAAGGGTCACTACGATTCGAACATGATTCGCCCGCATCTAACAACAACAACCCCACATATAGCATACACAGGATGATTGATCCAGGCTACCTTTATTAATAAAGTTTGAATCTTGAGCTTCAGATATCCTGGTCACCCTTAGTACCCCCAGTATCTCTAAATCCCCTTGCTCCCTCCACGTGCATCTGACAGGGAAGGCAGATCAGTACCTTGAACAATTGTGGTTCAATGGGCTTCCTGGTCAAGCAGCAGTAGGTCCAGTTCTAACTCTAGTCACCAGTGACTCTGGGTAATTAACCTCTCTTAGGGTCTCAGGTATCTGACAGATAAGTGATACAAGATACAAGTGATATTGTAATAAGTGATTACAATAGCTGGGCTTACACCAGGGAGGATTATACGGTACTACATTTTTGGGACTATTGGGAGGGTAGCATGGGCTGTGTGTGCCACTAAGCATATGGCCTGGCACTGACCACTGCTCAGAATTATCCCATGCCTCAGTTACTTACCAGCAAAATGGGAACACTGGTCATTTCTACTGCATGACTGTTTTCTAGATCAAATGACAATGTCCATGTTGTGTTTGGCAGAGTGGCTAGAACATGGTTATGGCTTAAGGAATGGGAGACATTAGTAACAACTCGTTGGTTATGGTAACAGGTAACCCCCCTCCCATCTCCCTCTTCTCATTGTACCTGTGTAGGATGCCCTTGACAGGATCCAAGGGCATCTGTTAGCTCAGTGTCTACTTTCAACCTTTGTTGACGGCACCTCAGCAGCCCATCCTGACCCAGAGAATAGCTCACTCAAGGACTGAGCCTATTTTCATTTTTGAAAAAGGAAAACAAACTGAAGTGGCAAAGATAGGCCCCCAACAAGGCCATGGCCCTGGCTGTCAGGAATAGAGAGGGAGGATTAATTTCTAGTAACGTCGCCACCGAAAATCATAACTGCATCCCTTACCCTGCCGTCGTGTGTCAAGGTCAGCCATCCTCGGGCCTCACACGAAGGGTCGCTTCCTTCCCTGTGTGAAGCCGAGAGATTACCTTCCTTCCAACAACATCAGGGCTTCAGCCTCCCACTGTACCCCGCCTCTTCCACTCCTAAAACAAGGAGCCACGTTCCAAAAACTCTGAGAACCCTGCCCAGGTGCTAAGGCAGCTACCCACACATTGCACTGCACACCTCTCAGATGAGTCTCTGAGTTCCCCCACCCCACCCCACACCCTGCTTGTTTACCTCATTCTTTCATCTGACAGGCATTTCTTCCTTTTTTTATTAGTAATTTTTTCAGTTAGCATATAAAATAATGGGTTTTATTATGACATGATCACATACACATTTACTCATATTCAACCCATTACCCTCTTGTGCCCCCCCTTTATCTTCCCATGGACCCCCTTCCTCCCCTCAAATCATCCCCCTTCAGCTTGCATGTCCAACATATATGTGTTAATCTAGATTCTGCATACGAGAGAAAACATGTGGTGCCTGTCTTTCCTTTCCCCCATGACCCTCTCTGGTTGCCTCCTCTTGAGTCCCCATCCTCCCTCCAAAGAGGTTTCCCTTCTCCGTTCATCTCACAGACATTTCTTGAGCACAGACTATGCGTCAAGAAGAGTGGTTGTCACTGGGGAACAGACATATTCAGTCATACACAATCTGTTCTCTGTGCATAAGCAGACCACAAAGAGAACATGTCAATAAATACAGTAGTAAAAGGAAAAAGCCTGCAGCTGTAGCCCTGTGGCATCCGATCCCATCAGATCTCAGAAGCTAAGCAGGGTCAGGCCTGGTTAGTATGTGGATGGGAGACTGACTGGGAATACCAGATCCTGTAGGCTTGGGAGAAGGACCCAGGAGCCCACTCCCAAAAATCAATCCACCATTGAAAACTCTATCAACAGCAGAGAAGCACTGACAATAGTGTTTCCCTTGTTGCATGTAGGGTTGCTATGAGTCAGATACCAACTCGACAGTACCTAACAACAACAACAAAAAGGAAAAAGACAGTGCTGTGCTGTAGAAACCCAGACAAAATCAGGAGGAGCATTAGCCCTTTGAGAGGGGTTCAGAAAGCTGGAGAAGGGCATATGTGATCTAACCAAGGGGGGAAGTGGTCATTTCCCACTCCTAACTTCCCCAGACATTCATCTCACAAACATAGACTAAGCAACCTTTCCCAGTCCATCATATTCTTTGGTGGCTCCCTCTCCCCTGACCTCTCAGATCAGACTAGAATCACTATGAAGGCAGAACCTGGCTTGCCCAGCATTTATTGTTTTAGGTGCTATCAATTTCAGATACACTCACAGCAACCATACGTAGAGCAGAACAAAACACTACCCAACACTATACTATGTGCATGACCTTTTTATGTTTGAGCCCATTGTTGTAGCCACTGTGTTTCTTGTCCTTTTGAGTCATGCCACACCAGCAAAAGGAGCTCCCAGAGCCTTTACTCCATTCCTGTCAATAACGTCAACTCTACTTTGAGGGGGCTGGGGCTTAGCTCAATTGGTAGAGAGCTGCTCTGTACTTCTTGAGGACCTGGGTTTGATCCCCAACACTGAAAAAATGGGAGAAGGATGTGGCAGTCCACTTCTGAAGCAATCCCCCCCAAAATCAAGCAGAAAACCCTATGAGAGTCACTATGAGTTGAACAAGACTCAATGGTACCTAACAACAACTACTTTGAGGAGGCAGCTCTTCCCCAGTCATTTCCTGAATGCCTTCTAGCCTGGGGTGCTCATTTTCCAGCCATATATTTGACAGTACTTCTCTGCTATTCATTGGGTTTTCAATGGCTAATTGTTTTGAGATGGCTGGGATTTAGCTCAGTTGGTAGAGTGCACTCTGTGCTCTCTGAGGCCCTGCGTTTGATCCCCAGTACCACAAAAATGGGAGGACACAGCAATCCACTCCCAAAGCAATCCCAAAACAATGAGCCATCGAAAACCCTATGAATAGCAGAGATACACTGACATAGTGCAGGACATGGCACAGTATCAGTGAGTATTTCATTCTCTTGTACATAGGGTCACTATGAGTTGGACCTGACCTGACAGCACCTAACAACACAAACAACAATTGTTTTGAGAGTGGGTTGCCTGGTCCTTCTCCCTAGTCTGTCTTAGTCTGGAAGCTCAGCTGAAACCTGTCCACCATGGGTGGCCCTGCTGGGATCTGAGATGCAGATGCCAGTGGCATAGCTGTCAGCATCACAGCAACATGCAAACCCCCATAGCATGACAAGCTGACAGACACATGGGGGATAATCAACAATAGAAGTTGGCAAATGTAAAAACTAGACAAATGAGTCAGTCTGTAGAATTTAGGTAGCCTGACATGTTCTACTCAGTTCAACTAAATGCAATCTAGCAATTATTAATTGTGTCTTCTAGGTGACAGGAGGGCTGGGATTTAGCTCAGTTGGTAGAGCACTACTCTGCAGTCTCTGAGGTCCCAAGTTCAATTCCCAGCCCTGCAAAAATGGGAAAAGGGCCTGGCAATCCATTCCCAAGGCAATCCCAAAACAGTCAGCTATTGAAAACCCTATGAGGGTTGCTATGAGTCAGATACCGACTTGACAGCACCTAACAAAAACAAACAGGTGACAGGAACATACTATGAATAAGAAAGGATACCAAATTAATCAGAAGCCCTAAGACCAACACGGTAATCTAGGGAGCATCCAAATGCACACACAGAGAGAGCTCTGCCTACATGGGAGACTATGAATATTCAAGGGGAGGGGCATCAGAAATGACTTGAAAAGGAGCTCAGAAAGTATCTAGAATCAAGCCTTCTGTGTGGGCTCACATGAAGTGAAGGAAAGAAGTCATTCCAGGAAGAAAAAGCCTCATAAGCAAACAAGAAGGAAGGTGGAAAGTGTATTGTTCTTTTCAGGACAGCCCAATTTGACAGTCATCTGAGACAGCGCTCAGGAGCACAAAGCTTTACCTCAAGGGCTCGGTGAGCCAGCCAGCTCTTCCAGGAACCTCATCCATCCACAGTGCTGAAGTGTCACGGGCTTAGCCTTGCTTACCATGCTGAGGTATTGCCTCTTCTGTTTCTTTCACCAAAGCAGCTGCACCATCAAAACTGCCTGTAGACCCTATGAGGCAGGTTGTTGTTGTTGTTAGGTGCTGTGGAGTCAGTGTCCGACTCATAGCGACCCTATATACAACAGGGAAAACACTATTGTCAGTGCTTCTCTGCTATTCATAGGGCTTTGAATGGCAGATTGGTTTTTGGGAGTGGGTTGCCAGGTCCTTCTCCCATATAAGGCAGGTATGCAGTAGAAACACACTACTTCCATTCCCCCAATACTTCCTCCATGGAAGAACTACCCTTCTCTGGTCCAAGTGGATCTAATGGGACTCCACTTAGGGCAGCCCCACCCAACCCTGTCTCAGGAGTGAATACACAGAGAGTCAACCTAAAAACCACTCCCCCTACAATAAGGACCAGTGCAGCAGTGGGCATGTGCCTCCAGGACAGCCATGCAGAAGCTTGTCCTCGATGGATACCCGGAGAGGTCCTTTTTCAGGCAATGTTGCTAAACATAGAGGAAACAAAATTAGAAATCCCTGTGGCCCTTTCTTCTCTGTCTCTGATGGCAGGAAGCCATCATGCAAGAGATGCCAAGGGGAAGCCAAGGAGAGGGCATGACAGCATTCTTTAACAGACATGATGGCTAAAAGCTGAGTGGCTGAAAGGTAGGCTTGTCAACAGAAATGCAGACATTCTGGGGATGAACTAATTCTCAGAGAAAGATGGTATCTCCTCGAATCACAAAATCTTAGTGTTAGAAGAGATCCTAAGTGGATTTGATCCAATTGCTTATCTAATGCTTGAATTGTTCTGTCTTTTGTTTATCTTTTCCCGCAATGAGTTTCATTCTGTTGGTGTTTCATTCGGCCAACAAACATTGGTGAAGCAGTTGGTCAACTTGGTGAACAGAGCATTAAGATCCCCTTTGTTAAGTTTTTCATCTAGTTTGGGAGAAAGGTAACGAGGAAGTGGATCTATAATATACTGTCAGATTTTCAACACAGGCTATTAGGAGGAAATGAAATGGGACATATGATGTCATTGGTCGTGCTGAGTTTGATCAGATGTCCAGGGAAGGACCCTTCACAGAGATCTTACTTAAGTGGAGAACTGAATGGCAGGAGGATGTAATCACAGAGCCCTGGGGACACAGAGTATTGCTAGCAGAAGCCATGGAGGAGTGGTGTCTGACATGTCCATGGGACATCCAAGCTAGGTGTACAGAGATCTTGCTCAGTGTGAAGGAGACCAGCAAGGAAGGAGTCTATGGTCATCAGTAGACAAAGACCAAAGAGGGCTTTGTGAGCCATGCTGAGTACAATGGGAAGTACTGGAAGGTTGTAGGTGGGGAGTGGCCTACAAAGAACACCTATGAGATGCCTGACCCAGATCCCACAAGTGGAACCAGACTTTTGAAAGTAGAAAAAGACTCCTGAGTGGGTCATTATTGTTGTTAGGTGACATTGTGTCATGTCCGACTCATAGGGACCCTCATAGGTTTTCCAATGGCTGATTGTTTCAGGATTGCCTTTGGGAGTGGATTGCCATGTTCTTCTCCCATTTTTGCAGTGCTGGGAATCAAACCTGGGACCTCAGAAACTGCAGAGCTGTGCTCTACCAACTGAGCTAAATCCTAGCCCCAGGAATGGGTAGGAAAATGAAAAGGCGTTTCAGGCAGGAGGTCATACAGACCTTCAAGCAGCAATGGAAATGAACTGGAGGGGCATGGAGGGCCGTGAATGGTAAATGTGGATGGACACACGGAAGTTCTTGGCAAAGTTTCGATGGACTGGAAAGCTATAAAGAAAGGCCGCCATCTTATTTTGGTGAGACTCTCAATGCCAGGTCAAGGAAATGTTACTAAGTGGGCAAGGGGAAGGCATTTGGAGGTTTCTAAACAGAAAGCTGGTTCCACTCTCTCCCTCAGCAGATCATGACTATGTGTGGAGGGGAGCAGCAACGAAGTAGGAACCGGCGTGAACTGGCATGCAGGCGGGTCTGGCTCAAATCCAGCTCCACTCTTACTGTATAATCTTGGCAAACCACAGAGAGGGGGAGACCCAGGAACGAAACCAAGATGCCTCATCTCCCACAAGGGATGTTCTAGAGGGGACCTTGGCAAACCCCTTTACCTTTGTAGATATAATTGTATTGGAACACAGATACTGTCCATTTGCACACTGTTTATGGCTGCGTTTGCACGCTACAGTGGCCAACTCAAGTGAACTGATTAACGAAGCCTAAAATAATTACTATCAAGTCCTTCACAGAAAAAGTTTGCTCACCCCTACTTAGAGTCTTACAGAATAAAACTTGATGTAACAAGATGGCCCCTTTGCAGCAAAGAAAAATAAAAAATGGTTTCTTGTTTCACACACCACACAGTATAAGTTGTTAGGTGTCATCAAGTCATCTCCAACTCATAGCGACCCTCATAGGGTTTTCCATGGCCAATTGTTTCGGGATTGCGTCAGGAGTGGATTGCCATGTCCTTCTCCCATTTTTGCAGTGCTGGGAATTGAACTCAGGACCTCAGAGACTGCAGAGTGGCGCTCTACTAACTGAGCTAAATCCCAGCCCTACACAGTATAAAGGAGGAGGAAAGCCAAGGGATTGGCAATTCTTCCTAGACTTTGTTATTGTTGTTGTTGATAGGTGACACTGAGTTAATTCTGACTAAGACTTATAGAAAGAAAACATTTTTTTCTCATGAAAACAGTCAAGGGCTTTTTCCTTCTAAGACAAACTCCTGAAACAGAAATGAAGCAATGCAGATGGAAGGTTGAAGAGACAAAAACAGCCATGGAGGTGAGTGAAGAAAAATACATGCAGTAGAAAGAGACAGGAAACAAAGGAAGGAATCAAGAAAAATGCTGTGAGATGAGACGGATGAGAGGCATTTTGTGTACAGAGAGAGGGAGAGAGGAAGAGAATATATATACGTGTGTATAAGAATACACACACGCACGCGCACTGGTAGTCCCTCTTTGATCGAGTGTTTATGTCTTCAACACAAAGAAAATGTCTTTGGTGGAAATGTCACAAAGTCATTTCTTCATCCCAGCCTTTCCTGAGCTGGAAGGGCAGGATGTATTGACCCAAGTGATAGCCGTGTTGACAGACACCAAGACAAGATCAATACAAGGTTTTGATGGCAACGTTTGCAGAACCCTGAAGTAAATAAGAGCACATTTCCCACAAGCTTTTATCAGAGATCTCTGTTGCACGTTTATGAGGCCTCCTTCCCTGTGCAGCTCTTTCTGGGCTTATAAAAATGCTTTCAGAAGGTATATTACCAATTGCAAATATCACAAATGGAAGTAATGAGTTTTTAAGTTCCCCTCCCCCACAACCCTCCCCCCCCAAAAAAACCCTGTTTAATTATTTTAGAGACAGGAAGAAGGACCTGTTATCCTAGAAAAGAAGACTCAGCCAGGCGCTACGAAAGTCACAGCTTCTTTTCAGGTGCACACTATTCCACAAGATCATGGTCACACGATCGCATAGACCAAAAGCCTGATGGAGCTCTAAGAGAGGGCTCAGGATAGGGGAAGAAAGAGGGAGATGCAGAGATGACCATTTCTGCCATTCACCGCTTTTGCTCTGGAGTGAGCCACGATGGCTGATATGGATAGAGGCGAAGCAGAATGTGAACTGTAAACCAGACACAGTGGGATCTGGCCGAGCCTGAGCAAGAAGGGCCTCAAACTCTCTCAGCCTAAGTTCCACCTGCGGAAGAACAAAGCAGTCACTGCAGTTGGCATTGCAGCATTGGGAGGCTATGGCAAGAGACAGTGGTGGTAATAATGATGTGGAAGCTGAAGAGACAGTGAATTATTGATTTTTAGTCAGGGCTCCATGGGTTGCAAGTAATTTTTTTTAAAGTAGCTCAAACCAGCTTTGGCCTAAAAGAAATCCATTGGCTCAGGTTATTCAAAACATAAGTATAAACTTCTGATATAAAAAGTTCCAGAGAGGAGTGCTTGCAGGAGCCTAAACAAATGTTGTTTCTCTCTCATCTCTCAAATCTAATTCCTCTCATTCTAGTTTTGCTGGGGGAGACTCTTCTCAAGAGATGTCAAGGCGTCTTCCACTGCTCTAGACCTACGGATGAAAGTACAAATGGCCAGATTCATACTGCTTTTATTTTTCTGTGAAGACAATGAAAGCAGGAAGTCAATAAGGAGATATTCTCTATCTTCTCACAAATCCCAAATGAAGGAAGAGCTTCTTTTTCCTTAAAGTTCCAACACGAGCCTCAGGAATAAACTTCAGTGAGTACCCTGTACCACATGTTATCCTTTAATGAATCCCCATTGCCAGGAGGTAGGGCACTGTGCTTAGCCTGAGGGGGCTGGGATTTAGCTCAGTTGGTAGAGCGCAGCTCTGCAGTCTCTGAGGTCCCGAGTTCAATTCCCAGCATGGCAAAAATGGGAGAAGGACCTGGCAATCCACTCCCAAGGCAATCCCGAAACAGTCAGCCATTGAAAACCCTATGAGGGTTGCTATGAGTCGGACACCGATTCGACAAAACCTAACAACAACAACTTAGCTTGAACAGGGGCTCTTCTGCACTTGCTCCCACTCATAAGGATGAGGTAGGGTTGGTTATCCAAGGACAAAACTTAAGATAATGGACCAGAAAAGAGCTTTCACTGATAGGCAGGCAAAAGCAATGAATGCTAGCCAGGTGCAGGGGCGCACGCCTATAATCCCAGTAACTCGGGAGGCTGAGGCAGGAAGATCACCAGTTCAAGGTCAGAGGCAGCCTGTATAACTTAGTGAGACCCTGTCTCAAAAAATAAAAATGGGCTGGGGGTATAGCCCCAGTACTTGCAAAGTGCATGCAAAGCCCTGGGTTTAACCCCCAAGTACAGCAAAAACAGAAAAAACAAAAAGCAATGCATGCCGATCTTAGATTCAAAAGAGGTGAGTGACAGAGTTGAATAACACTTGATTTTCAAAAGAAAGCACTCAGTTGCTACTATAATCGGTCCAACATCTCTCAGGCAGTGCATTGCAAAGCAAGCACAGCGCTGAGCTCACAGGAAGAGCTCATTCCTCTAGTGCGGATGCACTAAGAGGACCAATTGCCTTTATTTTCGCCACAGTGATTAATAGTGATGTGGCTATAGGGCCTGCTAAAGGTAAGTACTCAGCAGGCCCAGCTCGACTTCCTATGCTGCTCTCATCGGAAGAGCATGCATTTCGCTTGAGGATGTAGCCTCCCTGACTTACATAAGGGATGAAAGAATCAAATGAGACTGAGGTAGAAAAACTGCCCTCAGCTTAACAAGATGCCCAAAGTACAAAAGCCATTCACTATAACTTGTATGTCTTAAATATAGTCTTTTCTCAAAGTCTAATCTAATTAGAAGCAATAGCATAGGTATGAAGGAATCACAGGACTCCTCCCACATGTGACTATTATAAAAACTGGATAAAATATATTAAAAACTATATGAAGACAATGTTGCCTGCAACCATATCACTATGGCGTCCAATCCTGTCAGATCTCGGAAGCTAAGCAGGGTCGGGCCCGGTTAGTACTCGGATGGGAGACCGTCTGGGAACACCAGGTGCTGTAGGCTTGGGAGAAGGACCCAGCAACCCACTCTCAATAAAAAACAATCCACCATTGAAAACCCTGCGAAGAGCAGAGAAGCATGACAATAGTGTTTCATCTGTCGCACATAGGGTTGCTGTGAGTGGGATTCAACAGCACCGAACAACAACAGCAACAACAAACACAATGTAAGGCATCCAAAAGCAGACAGAAGCCAGTGGAGAGTTTAGTACTGAAAAACTACAGCTAGCCAGGCACAGTGGTGCACGCCTGTAACCCCAGAGGCTCGGGAGGTGGAGGCAGGAGGATCGCAAGTTCGAGACCAGAGGCAGTCTGTGTAATTTAGTGAGACCCTATCTCAAAAAATTGTTAATAAATGGGCTGGGGGTGCAGCTCAGTGGTCCAGCACTTGCAAAGCATGCAAGTATGCAAGTGCAAGGCCCTGGGTCCAACTCCCAGTACCACAAAAAAAAAGAAAGAAAGAAAGAAAGAAAGAAAGAAAGAAAGAAAGAAAGAAAGAAAGGGAAGGAAGAAAGGAAGGAAGGAAGGAAGAAAGGAAGGAAGGAAGGAGGGAAAAGAAAAGAAAAGAATAGGAAAAGAGCAGAAAAGAAAACTACAACTGTGAAAAAAGATATAGGACTATGTAGCTTTCTAAACTAAGTACAGGCTAAAACCTCCATGGCTACAACTGTGAAAACCCATGGCCTTGGTGGCCTAACATGACAAAAATAAGCACATAGGGCTAGAAATACAGGTGAAATTTTAAAGGCCAATTTCAGGCAATGAGAGAACCACAGATGTAGTGAGACATGAACCCCAAGGAGGAACTCTGCCTGCTTCTCTGGCTGCCAGCTGAAGTGTGCGTGCCTAAATGACAACTCAAGGGAGCAGTGGAAAGACAGCAGGAAGAGATCGGCAGTGTCCTCTTTACAGACAGACTTGCAGTAGGTAAGATCTCTGTTTTCTGTTGTTTTAACTGAGTGCCTTCTCTTTTTTTTTTTTTCGCACAGCAAGGATGGCAGAAAACTGAAGTCTCACAGAATTAAAATGTCAGGAAACAGAATCTGAGACTGACAGGAAAACTGGAAATAAGGGGGAAATCTAACAGGGAAAAAAAAACTGAAAAAGTGAATCCAAAAATGCTCAAATTCTTGGCAAGTAACCAAGCTACACAGGTGCCTGGGAGACCTTGAGAGAGTAAGGTTTGAAAAGGAGCAGTGGAAGCCACAAGAAGAGAGCAAAGATATCAGTCCTACAATCCACAAGGAAGATGAGGTTTAGCTTGGAATCCAGCTAAGTTCATTGCCTCTTATTGTTGTTGTTAGGTGCTGTCAAACTGGTCCGATTCATATCGACCCCCATAGGGTTTTCAATGGTTGATGGTTTGGGATTGCTTGGAGAGTGGATCACCATATCCTTCTCTCGTTTTGGGGGTGCTAGGGACCAAACCCGGGTCCTCAGAGAGTGCAGAGCAGTGCTCTGCCAATTGAGCTAAAGCCCAGCCCAAGTTAATTGCTTGCTATAACAAAAACCCAATAATCCTCAAAAGAATACAACATAATCCAGAGTCAACATTAATGTATCATCTACAATGCCTATCTTTCAGTTAAAAATTACTACGCATGCAAAGAAACAGAGGAAAGAGACCCATAGTCAGGGGAAATGTCAAGCAATATAAAATAGTGCTGCATAAGCAAAGACCCTGCAGTTACCATACAAAAGTTTCAAAATATGGTATGAATGAATGATCAAACAAGATATACAAACAAGGAATTTTAAAAATGGAAATTATAGAGCTGAAAGAGGAGTAAGTAGAATATTTAGCAATGTCAGAAGGAAAAAAATCAGGGAATGAGGATAGATCAACAGGAACTTTGCAATTTAAAAAATAGACTAATAGTGGCGCACGCCTGTAATCCCAGCGGCTCGGGAGGCGGAGGCGGGAGGATCGCAGGTTCAAGACCAGAGGCAGTCTGCGTAATTTAGAAAGACCCTGCCTCAAAAAGTAAAAAAAAAAATGGGCTGAGGTGCAGCTCAGTGGTCCAGCACTTGCAGAGCATGCAGGCACGAGGCCCTGGGTTCAACCCCCAGTACCGCAAAAAAAAAAAAAAAAAAGACTAATAGATTTAAGAAAAATAAACATAAGCTCAGAGATCTATGAGATCATGTGTGTAATTAAAAGCCAAGAAGTAAAATGATAGAAAGGGGCAGAAAAGTTTCTTGAATAAATAATGGCCTAAAATTTCCAAAACTAGGAGTAAAACATTTATTTAAAGATCCCAAGCTTAACAAATGATTAGCATAATATGCATAAAGAAATACATGCTGGAATGCAGCATAATAAAATTGCCAAAAACAAAAGGTAAAGGTCAAATTTTGGAAACAGCCAGAGGAAAACCATATTCAATACAGGCAGCCATCAATTTGCAGACATCTCATCAGAAACTACACAAATCTAGAAGACACTAAACAATATACACACACTCTAAGTGCTGCAAAAGAAAAAACTGTACCATTCAAGAATTGTGGGGCTAGGGCTGTAGCCCATATAGCTCAGTGGCCGAGCACTTTCATAGTGTGAAAGAGGCCCTGGGTTCTATTCCCAGCACACACACACACAAAACGAATGGAGGTGTCCAATTATTCTGCTTCCAAAATGAGGATGGAATAAAGAGATCTTCAGGGGCTTAATATTAAATCAAAGATGCATATTGAAACCCCTAGACCAATCACTGAAAAACAATTTCAAGCCAGGCATGGTGGTACATATCTTTACTCCTAGGGACTTGAGAAGTGGATGCAGGAAAATTGCAAGTTTGGGGTCAGAGGAAGTCTTTGGAACTTAGCCTGACCCTGTCTCAAGATGAAAAATAAAAAAGGGAGACTAGAAGTCAGCTCAGGGTCAGAGTGCTTGCCAAGTACGTGCAAGTCCCTGGGTACCACAAAAACAAAAATAAAAATAAAATAAGTTTCAAAGAAATATAAGTAGAAAACAAATGAAGGGATTAAAATGAAATACTAAAAATTACTTGGCAATCAAACAAGAAGGCAGGAAAGGGGAAAAGAGAAATGAAAAGCTGGTAAGTCAAATAACAAGGGGCAACATGGCAACCTGAATACAGCCTAACCAATAACTATAATATCGATACATGCACAACAATACCCCATCAGAAGGGAGGCAAATCAAATAAAAAATTTTAAGAACCAACTATAAACCACCCACAAGAGACAAATACATTAAAGGTAGAAGAATAAAAGAGACATCATACAAATAATAAGCAGAAGAAAGCTGGAGTGACTATATTGTTAATCAACAAAAAAGATTTTAAGGTTACTAGAGACATTGAGAGGCACTATGTAATGTAAAAAGATCAATAATCAGAACGAGAGAGATAACTATTATAAA
>VMDO01017011.1:17623-46180 GCA_007922755.1 Pedetes capensis | reverse complement strand
TATTTGCTCAGCGTATAAATTGAAGAGATAGGGTGAAAGTATACATCCCTGACGCACACCTTTCTCAACTTTAAACCACTCAGTGTTTCCTTGTTCTATTCGAACAACTGCCTCCTGGTTCATGTACAGATTTCTCATGAGCACAATTAGGTGTTCTGGTATTCCCATTTTCCAAAGTGTTATCCATAATTTGTTGTGACCACAAGACTTAGAATATCTTAATTGTTATTTACTCTATGATATTATTAAGTGTTCTGAGTTTTTAGTCTCTGGATTAAAGTATCAGTGTAGTCTCCATAGTTGATGTTTCATTCAAAGCTACTAATATTACACTAGCATACCGTAAAAAATGGTTACCTATCTATCCATCTATCTATCATCTTTGTATCCATTTGAATGTGAACAAATACACACAAATATCACTATAAATTATTGTACGTGCCTAATGAGGAATATTATTATTGACCCACAAGAAGTGCTAACCAGTGTCCTGTATTCAACGGGTTGTTAGCTTTGCATCCTTGGGAAAATCACTTACTTTTTGTGGAGTTTAATTTTAAGAAGGTGAAAAGGTATAAAATATTGGGATCATGGCGGTGAGAAATGGACAAAAAACTGTCTTAAGGAATGTTTGTTGGACTTGATTTGGTAGGATTTAAAGATATAGAAGAAGAAATAGTTCAGGGAAGTGTGTGTGTGTATTTTTGTGTGAACATGGGTGGGGTGAGGGTGGCCAGGGGTAAGGGGGCTCCTGAAAGTGGCTATGATAAACTGTCTTCAAATATTTAAAAAACTCATACCTGAATGAAGGATTAGATTATTCAGGAGAGTCAGAAAGAAAATAAATTTTCTCAATAGGTGAAATTAAGAGACTTAACTAGTTTTTGTTGTTGTTCAATATAAAGGAAGGCTGACACGTTTAATCTTATTCTAGGATAATATATTCAAATATAAATACAAGCTGGCAAACCACTTGAATCGATCATGGTGGGGCTATTGTGGGCATGGATTTTTATATTAGGCAGAACTTGACTTAAATACTAGCTTTTCCACTTACTAGTTTTATGACTTTTGGCAAATTCCTGAATAGCAATCAGCTTCAATTTCCTACTTTATAACATAAGGATAATATGTAGGAACCAGTGGACTTCCTGTGAGTATTAGAAGAGGCTGTAAGTGTGGGATTACTCATGATAGTAAGTACTTGACAAATTTTATATTAAGGAAGGACTTAAGGATTGTATAGGGGTAGTTGGATATCATAAAGAAAATATGAATAAACCCTAAGTGTCCCATTTTACCACCCAGATAACAATTGCATGTGGAGCCTATTTTTAGAAATTCGAATAGTACAAAAAGGAACAAATGAAAACACAAAAGCTTCCCTTTTTCTGTATTCTTTTACTTATGTAGTCACTAAGTTGAGTCCATCCAGGAAGTGTTTATGTTCATTCATAGAAAGTTTAGGATGCATCAACATTCTACCAGATTTTATTGGTCAAGATTAGTTGTAGGTCTAGCCCAGATTCAAGGTATGGGGAAACCAGTCTCTTGGTGGAGGATTTACAAATACTATACATGTGTTTAAATCTATTGAAGCAGGTACTTATATAAAATAAATTTAGATTGCTTGTAGATGCTTATGATTTCATTTAACAGAAAGCTCACTCAAGCCTGTTTAAATAATAAAGAGAACTTGCCAGGGTCAATAATCAAAATATCCAGAGAAGAAAAAAACATTTAAGGTAAGGATTTAATTCACAATTTTGTGATGTCATCAGAGCGCCAGATCTGAGTTTTGGGGATTCTCAAATCTATTCTCTTCCATAAATTGGCCTTGTTTTTGGATTAGATTCCCTCATGGTTAAAAAACTATACAGTTGTAGTACCTGCAAAATTTTCAGACAAAGAAAACACTTTTTAAAGAAAACTAGCCAATAGCTCTAGTGTTCATCCTAAGCAGTAAAGTCTGGTTCAGATCATGTGCCCTTGTTTGAACTAGTTTCTGTGGCCAGGGGAATAGTATTGCTAATTAGATTATCCTGTGTCATCTGAGTCCCAATAGGTTTCTAACATCCAGTGACAGAGTTCAGAGGCTGGGGGATATGGAGAAGAGGATGAGAGAGGGAGAGGAAGAAGGAAAGAAAGTGAGAGAGAAAGAATGGTTATAGTTATGGTTTGAGTAAGAAATGTCACCTATGGGCTCATATGTTAAAAGTTTGGTCTCTAGCTGGTGGCACTATTTTGGGAAGTGGTAGAAACTTGTAGGAAGTAGAGCCTAGCTGGAGGAAATGGGTAACTGGTGGCATGCCTGTGAAGGTTATACTTGTTCCCGGGTCCTTTTCCCTCTCTCTGCTTCCTGTCTTCCATGAGATGATTAGTCTCTGATGCATGCTTCCACCACTGTGATGTTCTACCTCACCATAGGCCCAGAGTCAATGGAACCAAGGAGTATAAATTGAAACTGCTGAAACTGTGAGCCCAAATACATCCTTTTTCCTTTAAGTTATTTAGGTCAAGTATTTTGTCATGGTGATGAAAAGTCTGACAAATACAGAAAAGCTGTATGAGAAAAGTAGGGTCATTGTTATGACCAAATCTAACACATGGTTCTTCAGCCTTTGAAAAAGCTTATGGGAATATTTTGGACATGTGGGCTAGAAAATACCCAGAATGTGGTAAGCTCAGCTTAACTGATTATTCTAGTGAGAGCTCAGAAAACCAGAATATCAATATAAATACAGACAGTAAAGACTGCTCATGGGGTTCAAATGGGAACAATGACTGTTGGGAATTAGACTATAGATCATTCATGTTACATTTTGGCAAAGAATATTTCTACATTTTGTCTGTGTTCTGAGACTTTGTGGGGAGCCAAGTTTAAAGGTAACTGACTAATTAATCTGTTGGAGGAAATTTCAAGACAAATAGCATTCAGGCTATGACATGCTTTTAGCCAGGTTTAAAATAAGAATTACCTGCAGCCATATCTCTGTAGCATCAGATCCTCTCAGATGTTGGAAACTGAGCAGGGTCTGGCTTGGTTAGTACTTGGATGGGAGATGACCTGGGAACACCAGGTGCTATAGGCTTGGAAGAAGGACCCAGAAACCCACTCCCAAAGAACAATCAGCCATTGAAAACCCTATGAATAACAGAGAAGTGTTGACAATACTGTTTTGCCTGTTGTATGTAGGGTTGCTATGAGTTGGACACCAAATTGATGGCACCTAACAACAAGAATAAGAATCAGAAGCAAAAAGGAGAATACAAAGACTTGAAAAATTTGCAGTTTTGTCAGAAAAACCTATGTAAAATTGGGGCTAAGGAAGGCATGGTTTCTGAAGACATGGTTATTGTTATTGTTTTTAGGTAGTGCCACTAAAGGGAAGCATGAGAACAATAGGAAAGATGCCTTGAGGGCATCTCAAGAATTGGCCAGACCCAGCCAGGTGCGGTGGCACATGCCTGTAATCCCAGCGGCTCGGGAGGCAGAGGCAGGAGAATTGCAAGTTTGAGACCAGAGGCAGTCTGTGTAATTTAGTGAGATCCTGTCTCAAAAAAGTAGAAAAATGGGCTGAGGGTGCAGCTCAGTGGTCCAGCATTTGCAAAGCATGCAAGCATGAGGCCCTGGGTTCAATCCCTAGGCCTGGAAAAAAAAAAAAAAAAAAAAAGGAATTGGCCAGACCTCGCCACAGGCTTATAAAAGAGTAAGACCATTTGAAAGATTTTACCTTGAGAAGAGAGAGCCTGTGGAGTGCTGTCTAGGAGGCTCTTTACCCAGGATTCATTTCACCACTCTCAGCTGTCCAGGCAATCAGAGGTGACTGCAGCCATGGTTGGAAGGAGGTGAACTACTATTCAAATTGGTAGCAGATCTTGGTATCATCCATGTGGGGCTGGTTTTGCAGACATAGAGGCTTTCATGCAGATTTCAAAGGATGGCTTGTGAAGCCAGACAATGTAGATAGGGTCAGGATCCCTATAGAATCCCTGACAGCATGATGAATGAAGCTGTGACAGTAAAGCCGAATATGTAATGATACCCTAGGAAATTAGAGAGGTTAGAAATGTGGAGTGTCTGCTGAGGAAAGCCCCAGGCTGTGAGTAGAGCCAGCTCAAGAGAAATGACATGTGGGTTGCAACCAGCAAGGACATAGGGGCTTTTCAGGGACTTTGGAGCTCATTTCCCATCACCATGTGCCCCAGATACTATAAGACATGGAACTACTGGATTTAATGTTTGCCATTCTGGGTTTCAGTCTTTCTTTGGTCCCATCCTCCCTTCCTATGCTCCCTTTCCTCCCTTTTAGAATGAGAAGGTTTACTCTGTGCCATTATATCTTGGAAGTATGTAACTTGTTTGTTATTTTACAGGAGCTCAAAGCCTAGAGTTCATCCTGAGTCTTTTAGGATACTTTAAACTTGGACTTTCAAACCATGTTGAAACTGTTAATATTTTGGAAACTCTTGGGGATGGACTAAATATATTTTGAATTATATGATATCCATGAGACTATGGGGACCAGGGTGAGAGTATTATGATTTGAATATGAAATGTCCCCCACATGCTAATGTGTCCCCAGATGATGGGGCTAGTTTGGGAGGTGATGGATACTTTAAGAGGAGAGGTCTAACTGGAGGAAGTAGGTCACTGGGGCATGCCTTATGGATTGTACCTGCTCCCTAGTCCCCTTCTCTTTCTCTGCTTCCTATTCACCATAAGGTGAGTAGCTCCTGCCACATGCTCCTGCTTTCATGGTGTTCTGCTTTACCATGGGCCCAGAATCAATGGAACCAAGGACTATGTACAGAAATCTCTGAAACCATGCAATAAAATAAATTCTTCCTTCCCTAAGTTGCTTATCAAGTAGTTTGTCACAGAGATGAAAAGTCTGACAAGAATCAAGAGAGGAAACTTTGGAGAACAATACCAAGCAATGGGGTGGAAACTTCATGGCTTTTCATGATTGAGCCAAAAAAGTCACAATAACTTCTACTGCACCATTGTAGTGATTTCTGTTGGCTGCCAACAAATCACCAAGGAGCCCGGATTCAAGGGAAGGGGGATTCAGCTCCACCTCTTTGTTTTCCAGCACTGCAGAATGAACCCAGGGTCTCTAGCATGTTAGACATACACTCTACCACTAAACTACATTGTCAGTTCTCAGGTCCTCCTCTTGATGGAGAAGTCGCAAGGCCACACATCAGAATGAGTGGGATAGATGATATCACTGTTGAAACCGTTAGAAAGTGTAATCTTCCATTAGAGGTTACTACCTAATGAACAGTGCACACATATGCCATCCTTTAAAAAGCTTACATCTTTTAAACTTACACTTTTTTGCCGTACTCTATGCTTTCTTATCTCCTTAATATTTATTCTTAGAAACTTCTCTTATATTCACTCTAAATCAACTTTGTTCTTTTTAATAGTTTCAGGGCATCATTTTACATGAATCTGTCATTATTTTTAACTATGTTCATATCGATGGACATTTAGGTTATTACAATTTTTTGCTATTAGAGACAATGTCATGATGAATATCCTTTTGGATATTTTTTAGTCTTTTGCAAGATTACCCGTGGGGTAATTTCTTAGAAATGTAATTAGTGAGTCACCAAAGTACGTGGACTTGCAAATTTCTGTTAGAATTGCCTTTCCAAAGGCTATGTTAACTTAACATTTTCATCAGTTGTGAATGAGAGTGTCTTGTTTCTGACACTTTCATCTGTATGTAACTAAGTTTTTAGCAATCTTACAGATAAAAATTGTGTTTCATTGTTTTGATTTTAATATCTTTATATTTGAGAGAGATTGAACATTGTTATCTGAGGTTATTGGCCTCTTTAATTAGTGGAGGAGAATCTCCTATATTACTTTTTCATATTAATATGAACCTTTTTGAAGTTAAATAATTAACTTTTGGCCTGTCATATAAATGTTCCATACTTTCGTCCATATTTTCACTTGTTTAACATATCTATTTGTCATTTTATTCTTCTATACTTTAAGTGATTAGAAATATACATTTTTATTTATGGTCTTAAGCCTAGAACTTCTTCCTCATCAAAAGTGTAAACAAATGTGATCACATTTCTTCTCTAGAACATTAATGACTTATTTTATGTTTAAGTCTTTGATACATCTAGAATTTGTTTCCTGCTATTAAATCATTGATAAGGAAAACATAACTTGGAGAAGAGAATTGACTACCTTCAGTCAAAGAGCTTGCAAATGGCAGTACCAGAACTAGAATCACAGACTTTACTATTTCCACTAACAGTTGGAAGAGATAGAATCCATTTTGGTCAGTTAAAGTAAGAAATGAGTTAATTGATGGAGCTTATATTGCACGAAGAATCTTAAGGAGGCCATTGAGGAGCTATGGGAGTCTGGTTGGCATGATTGCCCAATCAGATTTGGTTCTTTCTGCAATGAAGTTACCATTGCTACTGTTGCTCATTGTAGGTGGTAATTAGGATGGAGCACCAGAGACTCTGCTGCTTCCCCAAACCAAATGACTTTATTGCCAGAAGATCATTTCCCAAGAGTTCAGCCCACCTTACGTTGCTCAATTTCAAATTCTACTCCTCATGGTGCATTTTGATTGGAAAAACTCAGGCCACATCATTGTGACTTAGAAGCAAGGAGTTTGAAAATGCAGAAAGTTGGATTTAAAATATGGAAAATACAAAAATGTAAGAAGGGTTATTGTAAAAGATTTTTAGCTGCCACGAGCTCCACTCCAGACTCCATCCCATCTCTTCTGGTCTGTTGCTGTGTTTTATGTGTTGTTTCTTAGGAAGATATGAGTTGCCTATATAGTGAGTGGGAAAAGTAGAATTTCCTGGCACAGTATTGAAGTGAGAAAATCCTTTCTGGGTCTTTTTATCAGAAGACAAAAAGAAATTGAGTGATTCTGCTGGTTTTGCCTCTAGTATGCAGATGAGGCAAATTCACAGGAGAGAATTTTCAGTCTGAATAACTGTCTGAGTTTGTGTTTTTAGAATTTAGTATAAGGAGAATTAATTCACTTATGGTTTAGTTGCTTTCATCCAAAACTAAGTATTTGAAAACTTAGGTCCAATTTCATATACTCTTGTTGAACATCTATTGTGAACAAGATCCCATGCTGTTTTAAAAATTCACTGGAATTGAGAGAATACTTTTATATACTGTAAGAAAAATTCCTAGTTATGTAGTTTAGTATTCAAGAAGATGTTGAAAAAATATAATTGTTCATGTTAAAAGCATATAATTTTGACACCTTTTTGATGATTTTCTGAATCAAAGTATATTTACTTGCTGCCACAAAAAGTTATGGTAGAAGGATGTGGCAATCTACTCCCAAATCAATGCTGATCAGCCTTTGAAAACCCTGTGAGGGCTGCTATGAAGACTCAACAGCATCTAACAACAACAACACAAACTAATTGAACATAGTATAAGAAGAGAAATTACCCATAAAAATATGATAGAAATGATTAATCTCTTAAAGCAGTCTTCCTATATACTGAGGTATTAAATGAAAAAATGTATTTACAGTATACATGTTATCTTTAAACTATAAGAGCTTTGTGGAGCTACTGGACATGAAATATTTTTCAGAATTTTATGTTGCATTAAGTCTTACTTTCAATATTCAGTTGGCACATATAAGGTTTTTAACCTTCCATTTTTACTTTGGCTACTTTTATCTATTGCTTTGACCACTTTTCTATAAACATGAATGGTTCTTAAATAGCATCACACCCAAGTGCATGGAAACAGATATAGTCTTCATGAAATGAAAAGTCCTAATCACCCTTTGGCTTTTCTTAATTTTCATGAAAATCTATTTTTGAGTTGAATATCTTTTGATTAAAAATAATTCTAATCAGCTCTATTATCTACTCTAGTGCAGAGTTGTTTCACAATGGATGAAATGAAACAAAGTAAGTCTACTTTTCTCTAATTTTCAGGTGTATATTTTTTGTATGGGAAAGTATGTGGAGTAGGTTTCTTATGATCAGGGACACAGCTGGGTGCCGAGAAATGGAGTACATTCGGTCTTATAATCTCCATTCCAGAGATAATTGTCATGGAAAGTGGTGATGAAGATTTGAGTATTTCTACTTTTTTGAGCAAGATTGCTGAAATGGCTTTGGATCTTGTGTATAGGACAATGGTTATGGCTGTGTTCTCACTTAGTAGGCTCTGATAAAAGTGTTCTGGATAATAAAAGCACCTATATGAAGGCAACTAAGGTTGGAGGAAAGGAAGGAGTCTTTTCACATGCTTATAATATATAAATCAATTATAAGAAGAGTCTAGAACTGCATAGTTCAGATTGGATTCTATTGTATCACTCTCTCCTATGGCTTGAATGTGTTCCCCAAACATTTATGTGTTGGAAAGCGAATTCCCAAATTTACATGCTAATGGCATTTGGAGGTCATGAATCTTTGGGAAGTAGATAACATTAGATGAGATTATGAGGATAGGGTTCCCAAGGTGACATAGTGGCTTTATTAGAAGGAGAGAAACCTAAAATGGTAGTTTTCTCTGTCTTGCCATTTGATGTCCACCATCATGTTACCATACAGCAAGAAGATATCTGAACAGATGCTGCACTATGCTGCTAGACTTCCTAGACTCTGGGAATTATGAACCAAATAAACATCTACCCTTTATAAATTATGCAGTGTCAGGCATTTTGTTATAGCAACAGAAAATGGATCAAGACACTTTTGTAGTGCCAATAACATGTATTTGTGGCTAAAATTAATCAGTGCTTTCTCTTAAAAATTCTATGGCCTGCCTTTATGTTTATCTTGTCATTCAACTCTCATAGTTACCCCATGAGGGTGGTGCATTACTATTATTATTATTATTATTATTATTACTATTATTATTATTATTATTATATTTTTTTGATACTTAGAGGTTGAATCCAGGGCCTCACACATACTTTGTAAGTGCTCTACCATTGAGCTGAACCCCCAGCACATTTTTTATTTTTATCTTGAGACAGCTCTCACTAAGTTATGCAGGCTGCCTCTGGCCTCAAAACTGTGATACTTCTGCCTCTACTTCCTGAGTCACTGGGTTTGCAGGCCTAAACCACCACACCTAGCTGAGGGTAATGTTTTTAGAATTAGCATTTAAGAGATGAGAAAATAGGTTAAGAGTTTTAAATACAATGTCTTGGATTTTTCCTGCTGCTATGACAAAACGCCACAATCTGAGTAACTATTAAACAAGGAAAGTTTATTTCTCAGAATTCTAGAGCATAGAAAGACCAAGATCAAGGCACTGGTAGGTTAAATGGCTAGTGAGGGCCAGCCTCTGCCTCCTAGAAGGTGCTTTGACTGCTGTATCTTCACGTGACAGAAGGGCAGAAAAGGCCAAGTGTGCTCCCTTCATTCTCTTATCTAAAATCACTAATCACACTTATGAGAGCTCTAACTTTATGATTTAAACATTTTCTAAATGTCCTACTTCTACCACATTGGTGATTAAGTTTCAACATATGAATTTTGAGGAATACATTTAGACCATAGAACACAGTCAATACTATATAGCCTGAAAATGACTGAGTTGAAATTTAAATGTAATTTTGTAAGACTATAGAACTCCAGTTCCAACTGAACTTACTACTCTTTCAATAGCATTCTTTTATGTAATAAAGGTAGCACTAATCCAGATCATATAATAAAAGGACAAAGAAATCAAATGATTCTACTTTCAAAGTTAAAAGCTTAGACCCTACAAAGAGTGGGCTACTCTAAGTAAGATAGATTTAATACTGAGTGGAGAACAACAACATTCGTTTACTTGTCTATAGCCATGCCACCCTGATATCTGATCTCTTCTGATCTTGCAAGCTAAGCAGGGTCAGACCCCGTTATTCCTTGGATGGGAAACCACCTAGAAATACTGAGTGTTGTAGGCTTGGGAGAAGGACCTGGTAGCCCACTTCCAAAATAATCAGTCATGAAAAAATGCTATGAATGGTAGAGAAGCACTGACATAGTGCTGGGTATGGCACAGTGTCAGGTAGGGTTTCTTGGATCCAACTTGACGGCACCTAACAACAACAACATGTTCATTTACTTAATTAACACTTATTGAATACACAAGGTATGCCAGATTGTTTGCATAAGATGTCCCTCTTCTCAAAGTGATTATAATCTAACAAAGCCATAAAAACAAATAAGAGTGATTATCATAGATATCGTAATACAGATCTGATAAGGGAGAGAAAGACACTGAAAGTAAAAAGTCATTGTAAGTGTCAGAATGCACATACTAAGAGCAGGGGATGGGGCTGGCATTTCCTGAAAAGAAAATGTTCATGTGACAGAAGGTTGAAACAAATCTTCAAAGACCAATAGAACTTTGCCAGGCTGATTGAAGGTAGGAGATGGCTGGAATGAAGGACATTGGTAGTCCTGCTCAGGGATACAGATTGGGATGAGGAAAAGATCCTGGGCAGAGGGAGTTGTATCAGAATATATGCAGAGACAGAGAAGGGAAATAAATGCTACAGGAACTGTAAAATCTAGAAGCTGGTTGTTTTTAACAGTAAATGAGAGAAAAGAGAGAAAGATAAACTAGGGAAGAAAACCATAAGTGTGGACATTAGTCTGTATGATGAAAGACCCACTGAGTTTGTTGTTAGGTGCTGTTGAGTGTGTCTGACTCCCAGTGACCCTCATAGGGTTTTCGATTGCTGATTGTTTTCCAATTGCTTTGGGAGTGGATTGTCACATCCTTCTCCCAAAGAGTTTAAGAAGTGAGAAAATATACAATCAAATTTATCTTCTAGGAATTTTACCTATGGATGAAGAATAAATTTGAATTATGGGGGAAGCAGTAGGAAAATTTGGCTTACAAAGGAGAGGACATATAGAAGAAGTATCTATTCAGTATGAAAATAATGAAAATAAATTGATACTCCCTCCACTTCTCTTAATGAGACCATTTCTAACTTGCAGAACTATGATTAATTAATGTAGTACAGTGTCTGGTAAGTAGTAGTTGCTTAATTTGACTCAGAATTATGACTTTGAGGCAATTTGAAGGAAAGAAATAATTGTTTAGTGGAATGAACTTTAGAATGATTGTAGGGCATAATCTGTACAATCTTTATTACTTATTCCTGAAGAGTAAACTACCAAGGTGAAACAGAACAAAATAACAAATATATTGCATTGGTTTCCCAAATGTCTGCAAAGTATTGTACCCAATAAGAAGGAATGGAAAGAAACTGAAAATAATCAGTTTGTGAGTTTGTTTGCAAAAAATTCCCTTTGAAAGTAGCTTTTGAGTAAATTACCTTTTATTACTAACCACTTTGGGAAATACTGTTTTGTATTATAAAATCACTTTTGGACCTGAGAGAAATAAAAGATTTAACATGTCTCAGAATCATAGTTGCAAATCTTCATGCAATACTAGTTATGTTCTCAAAATGTGTCCCCCAGCTATGTCAAATAATTTGTTTTAAAAGTGAAAAATGCTTCTGAATCACAATGGCAAATCTCATTTTATTTCTCACTTGTAAATATCTGCATGTCCATTATTGTACTGTTCTTATTTATCAGGGAGGATGATATTATATTGTAGGAAAATATTTTAGGGGACTTAGTGAGTAACAGTTAAAGATAATAAAGTTTACTATTAATTCAGATTCAAAATCTGTTGGTGCATAATTGAAGGGAATACATGAGTCCTCTGGACTCAAAGGGAATAGCCATTCAACATAGGGGAAAAGGAGCTCTTAGGTCCACATACACCATACAATAGAACCAGAAGGAAACAGCAATAGTCTTGCCTCAATTTTTCCAAAATTCACCTCTAAATTTTGACAATTGACAATTTGGACCTACTGGTGGGTTTAGGCTGTGGCATTATTTCCACATTGCAAAGCAGATTAAAAACATGATAAGAAATTATCAATATTTCCATAACAAAATAATGAACATATTTCTTTACATAGTCACCTAAACAGACTGGAAAACATCTTATTGCTCCAAAGTCATGATTTTCCCTTGCTTTTCCTTTAAGACCTTATGTCAAATTGTGGCAATCGTTGATTTCATCTTCAGTCATGTCCTCCCACCTGACCTGTAAATATGCTCATGTAGTGCATATCTTAAAATTCCTATCTTGAAGCATTTTTCTTCTACCACCTATAGTTAATATCAGCACCATTTCCTTTCATTTACTTCACTTACACAGTTGCTGTCCCCTCTGATTTCTTATTTCTGAGGGAAACAATAGTTTCTATCATTAAGACAGCAAAGCTAAGTTATTTTAATTCCTTCACCTTCAAGCTTCACTTCCAATCAGTCACATAGCCTACACATTTTTATCTATAATTGTTTTTGTACTGCCCTCTTATTTTTAATCTGGCTGACCCAAAGGAAACTGATGATTTCTTTCTGGATTATTGTAATTTTCTTTTCACCTATTTCTTTTTACTTTATTTTTAAGATTACTTATTTGTTTTGATGGTACTGGGGATCAAATCTAGGGTCTCACACATGTGAGGCAATGCCGGGTCCAGATCCACTCATGATGGGTAGACAGAGTCCCCACATGAGGAAGAGTACCTTTTATAAAGACATAGGAGAGAAAATTCACTGAAAGGGGAGGAGTACTCCTAGCCTCGGAGGGAAAGTCTTCTGAAAAGGGAACAGTACCTCCAAAAAGAAGGTCTCTTCATGGAAAAGGACTTGGAACCCCATCTTTTCTTTTTCTTAAATTTTAATTGGTCATATATAATCGTTTGGCTCTATGAGCAGTGCTGATTCAGATTGGGAATTGACAAGCCCTAGCAGGCTCAGGCTTTCTTAAGGGAATTCCTGAATGACTTCCAACAGCATAAACTCCTTAAGTCAACACAAACAAAAGCCTTTGTACTGACAGCTCTACAGTAAGCAAACTATTCTGATAAGATAAAGCACCCATTTGTCATAACAAGTGGACTCAGTGGAGTGACACACAGGTAACAGTTAACCACCCCTTATTCCTGCATAAAGTTAAGAATAGTTAATTGAATTAGACACAGGAGGTGTAGGTGCTCAGATTGTCTTAGTTTATCTCTTTGAAGTAAAACACAATTTGTCTCTGAGTTCATTTTTTACTTTAATTACCAACCTAACACTCATGTGATAATTTAATCTAGAGATTGTTAACAAAACCTTGATGTAATCCATCAATGCTACCAACTTCTTTGTCTTTTTTCTGACCTTTCATAAGATTTAGTGAATTGTAATTCTGTATAAAAAGGCTGAGTTATCTGGAAATAAATGGAACAAGGTCACATGGCCTCTGAGCTGTTGTGTGTTACCCATCGCCGACTCCTCATCTGCCTTCAGGGATCCCTGGATTTTAGGCTGCAGCTAGTCTGCAGCAAGGCAAGTGCTGTACCACTGAGGTACACCTCTAGCCCATCATGGGGTTCTTTTTAGAACATTTCCCTTTAATCCATTCTAGTCAGAGCTGCAGGATCAATCCTCCTGAAGCACAGTTCTGAATATGTAGTCTCTATGTTAAGAATGGGCTGGGATTTAGCTCAGTTGGTAGAGCACCACTCTGCAGTCTCTAAGGTCCCAAGTTCAATTCCCAGCACCCCAAAAAATGGGAGAAGAACGTGGCAACCCCGAAACAATCTGCCATTGAAAACCCTATGAGGGTCACTATGAGTCGGATAACTACTCGAGGGCACTAACAACAACAACAACAATAACAACAACAACGTTAAGAATGGGGCTGGGGTTTAGCTCAGTTGGTAGAGTGCTGCTCTGCAGTCTCTGAGGTCCTGAGTTCAATTCCCAGCACCACAAAATGGGAGAAGGACGTGGCAACCCACTCCTGAGGCAAACCCGAAACAGTCAGCCATTGAAAACCCTATGAGGGTCGCTATGAGTTGGACTGGACTCGGCGGCACCTAACAACAACAACATGTTAAGAATAGTAACACTAACAATTGCTTCTTTCTTTTTCTTCTTTTTTTTTTTTAAACTAGGGAATTGAACCCAGTGTGCTCCACCATTGAGCTGCACCTTCAGCCCCTTTTGTTATCTTTTATTTTGAGACAGGGTCTCTCTAAATTGCACAGGCTGTCTTTGGCCTCTAAAGTATATGTGATCCTGCCTCTATCTCCGAAGTTGCTGGGATTAAAGGCTTGGACCACCTAGCCTGGCTCTTTCTTCTGCTTTCTTTACATGGCATTCACATAACTTCAAATTCTGACCCCAAGCTATTCTCACTGCTGCATCCCTGATTTTTTTCTCCTTCATGCTCCTATCAGCCAGTTTTCTCTCATTATTTACTCTTTCCCACCATCTCTATGATTTCGTGAGTGTTCCTTTCTTTATTAGGAAGTCTATCCCCTCCAATTTTTGTCAACAGCAATCATCTCTATTATTTAAGGCTCAGCCTAAATCCTGTTTTTCTATAATTCCATCCTTAATTCCATGATAAATCATCTTCTTTCTATGAACTGAGTTTAGAAAGTGTTTTTCTTTGCAGAGACAAGCTGTATAGGCAAAAGTTTGCTTCTGATTCAGTTATTTTCTTCTGTATAAGTCCATTAAAACAAAAATTTTATAGACTGAGTACATTTGAGTGGACTTAGAAAAAACTTAGTTGTAAACTGAGTTTTTCTGACCCATCATTGTCATTGACCTACAGAAGGCCATCTTTTGTTTATTCATTGTCCTTCACTCCCACTCTCCTTTGACTTTTCCTTCTTCCCATGTAACAAGTGCAAATGAAGTGTATCTTTTGGTTATGTGTTCTTATAAAATGTGCAATGCTGCTTGTGTCTACAGATATTTAATTTAAATGAGCTTTTGCTATACTTTCCATTTTATTTCTTATTTTTTATCCATGTTGCCATTTGAACATGCAGTCAATTATTCTAGTCAATGTCTAGTCCTCCACACAAGGCTGTTTTTAAGTTCTCATTAATAATATGGTTATATAGGTTGTCCACGTATGGAATTAACTTTAGGTGAATTGTTAAAAAGTCTCTTCTTGGGCTGGGAATTATCTCAGTTGGTAGAGTGCTTGCTTAGCATGCACTGAGCCCCTGGGTTCAATCCCCAGCACCACACACACACACACACACACACACACACACACACACACACACACACACACATCTCTGCTTGGTGTCTCCTGAGGGCTCTTCCTATAGAGTTCTCAGTCCCTCCACAATCCAGCATCTACAGGGTAAACACTATGCTCTTGCTTATTTTATTATTTTTTAAATTTAACTTTATTTTTACTGGAGGTGAATCCTGCTCCAATGCTCAGACTGGTATTCATTTTGATTGCTTGTGGTCCATGTCATAAAATTGGTTACATATTTTGAGCATCCCCTAATTGCTATCTGTTCCAGTAATAGACAACCAGATTGCCTCCAACTTCCTGCCATCTCAAACAATGCTTGCTGAACATTATTGTGTATGTTCACCTCTGAACATTGGTGAGAGTTTCTTGGGATATATTATCAGATACAGAATTTCTGAATCTTGGTCATTTTTATTCTTCATTTGACCTAAAAATGTCAAGTATTGTTGAAATGTGGTGGCATAGGGACTCTATGTATTACTGGTTGTGTCACCAGAGTTGGTGCAAAAGCCCTGGCTGAGGGAGCCCAGGTGGATTAAGCTCAGCCACTCATTTTACAAAGCCAATCAAAGAGACAACTGGTGGTGAAAGCAACGTGAACACACTGGAAAAACAGAGGTCGAATGACCAAATGTCTGTCTTCAGAGTGCTTATAGGATTCTCAGTGTTATGTAGGAAATAGAAACAAAGGCAAAGATTGGGGATTTCTTTTTCATTATTTTTTCTTTTCTTTTTTCTTTTTCTTTTCTTTTTTTGAAGAGGAAGTTTGAGACAAGATCTCACTATGTAGCCTAGGCTGGCCTGGAAGTTGTGATCCTCCTGTCTCAGCCTCTCGAGTGCTGGGAGTGCAGATGTGTGCCACTATGTGACCTGTAACGGCTGTGGGTTTCCATGGCAGTAGTCTGGTTCATCTTGGTCTGGCTGTGGTCAAGTTGATTATTACTGTGGGCCATTATTTTAGGATTAGCCATGTAGGGTTTTGCTGGTGCTAAAATGTTACTGTCAGTTAGAGGTCGTTTTGGCCTATTGTCTCAATTCTGTTATTCCTGGGATCCAAGGTAAATGTAGGGGAAAAGGCTCAGGGGAACTAAGAAGGAAGAAAAAAAAAACAAGATAGAGTTAGAAACAAAACAGAGTTAGGTGTATCAGTGGCTGGGCTCTCCTTCAGTGGGAATGGAGGCTAGAATTTCTTTCTCTCTCAGCTAGTCTTGCTGGTCAAGGTGGGATGGCAGTTCTGCTGGCCAAGGCTATCCAGGAATACATTTTCTTTTCATGTTAGTGCTTAATAACCAACTAAGATGTTGCCCTCAATGTAGTGAATGCTGGGTTACTGACCCATCTTCATTCCCACAGAAATGAGAAAATAAAAGCTTAGGGAAAGCAATTTCCTTTTAAGCAGTGCCATGGAATTGTCACATATTTCACTGAAGAGAAGTTAGTCACATGGTCACAATTAGCTGCAAATGAGGTAGGACATGTAGTGTCTAATTGCCTTGCCATGTGCTCAGCTAAAGTTTTTATTATCTAAGAGAAGGTAGATTTTAGTTGCAGAAAATTAGAAGATCTCCCATGAAAAAGTCAAGACGAATCCTGAGCCTGAAAGAGTTAACTCAGTAGACCAGGTGGCTCAAGTTTGCACATTCCCAAGGAAAGCTTCTCTTTAAAGTACCAGTGGTCAGCTTTCAGGAGAACTTTGAGCCCTTGGAATATTCTGCTTAGTAAGAATATTTTTGTGTGCTTGAGGCCTTGCGTTGTGAGATACCAGTTTGATGAGATAATTTCTCTAAACCATGTGGTTTTTCCCTTTAGGGGACTAGGGTCTTAAGCAGTAAGGCCAACCATGCAAATGCTGCATGCTTGTATTACTGATCTGCTATGAAAACCCTTGGACACTGAGGCTTAGATGAGCTTTATTACTTGGAGAGACTGAGCACAGGTTGTCACCCATGTTGCTGGGAGGATTAAAAGCATTTGTATAACCCTGCTGAGAGAAGACACTTGTAATTTTGTAGTTTTTTAATTTGTTCTTTCTTTCTTTCTCTGAGGGAATACTGGGGGTTGAACCCAGGGCCTTGTGCATACTTTGTAAGTGTTTTACCGCTGAGATGCACCCCCAGCCCATTTTTAAATTTTTTATTTTGAGATAGAGTCTCACTAAGTTATACAGGCTGCCTCTGGACTTGCTCTTGCAATCCTCCTATCTCTGCCTCCTGAGTTGCTGGGATTACAGGTGTGTACCACTGTGCTGGGCTTGTCCTATTTTTTTTTTCTATAGATCTTTCCTTATGGTGATTTTTAATTGGGGTCATTTTGTTGTGATTAGCAATAACTGTGAGTATAACAGCTTTTCTGAATGTAGTAGTCTTTCTAGTGAATCTTCAAGCCTGAGGGTAGTCTTCGGAGCTCCTGACATCAAAATTTATCTTTGAAATATTAAAAATAAGAAATCTGGTGCTTTAAAGCACTTATAACTCTAAGCATAAATATATAAAAATTTCAGAAAAAAGTCTTTCTTTTTTTTTTGGAAGTTTCTGAGGAATATATTAGGTATGTGAGAAAGTTGCATTTGCTTAAGTCACAAGCATACTTTGTAATTTAGAGAATCTGACATTGGATCCCATTAGAATATTTTACAGCATCAGATATAACCATTCAACTCATTTAGAATCATACCCATCAGGTCTCAGGAACTGGAGTTTTGGGATTGGCACTGTGAAAGCACAATGCTATGGACTGAGTGTGTTTCCCTAAAAGCGTGTTTGGAGGTGATTAGGTCATGAGGGTGGAGTGAGTAGATAGGTGCTCTTATCACAGGAGTGCATTTGCTATTGAAAGATGAGTTCCTGATTAAAAAATAAAGGGTGAATTCTGCTCCTTCTTGCTCTTTTGCCCTTTGTCCTTCTGCCATGGGATGCTACAGCAAGGAGGCCCTCATCAGATATTGACCCCTTAGATTGGACTTCCCAGCCTTCAGAACCATGAACCAAAGACATTCTGTTTGTTATAAATTCCTAGATCTGTGGTGTTCTGTTTTAGCAGCACAAAATGAACTAAAGCACACCACTTTGCTAACACTTGATAATGTCCACCTATCATTGCTTGAGTGAGTTATCACTGAAGAACAGGAAAAATAGCAACCTTTTACTATTCACAATTATAGTTGGCATGGAAACATTGTTTCAACAAGTTGGCATGGTAACTACCCTCTCCATGATCATGAAGAACAATAAAAGTAGGCCTTGAAATTTTGACACATGTTTTGGAAGCTTGTGGATCTCTGATCTACCTCAGTACTTTGCTGTTTTGGATTAATATTTATTCTCCTATTTATAATTATATTTCCTTCTTGAAAAAAATCCTACTTACTATTCTAGTTATTACTCTAACTTGAGCATCTACAACAATCATTTTCCATGAAAATTGTCTTTGAAGTCATCCAACTTACATAATAGTCATGGGAAGTTTTTCTCTTGGGCTAATTCCTTTTGGCCAAATAGTTTACTCTCAGTTCTTCAAGTTTATTTTCATATTGTTAAAATAAACTGATTTAAATGATGTCAGATACAAAATGCACCGCAAAATTATTTTGTTTTGAGTCTATAGGTATCACTGAAATCCTGTTACTTAGGTAGCAGAAATAAAATTAAATTGTTGAGTAACTATTATAAACTAGGAAAGAGTGATGACAGGATTGAAAACAGTATAAACTGCCTGCTAACCATGATGGCTTGACAATTTAATGCTTTATTATCTGCTTAGTTTAATTTTGGATTGAACAATGAGGAAATTAGTCATTATTATAAAGAAAATGACTGAATATTAGGGATTACATATAGTTCAATCTCACATTATCCCAATTTTTTCCTGAGTATGGTGATATAGTGTGATTCTGAAGAAATAGTTCCTGTAAATTTTGGGAGGTGGGTGCTAATGAAACGTGATTAAACCATGAGGGCAGAAAAGGACATACTTTGTTTCTTTTTTATTGTTGTTGCTGTTAGGTGCCCTGGAGTTGCTTTCTGACTCATGTAGACCCTGCATACAACAGGCAAAACACCATTGTCAGTGCTTCTCTACTGTTCATAGGGTTTTCAATGGTGGATTGACTTTTGGAAGTGGGTTGCTAGGCCCTTCGCCCTCTTTTTTATTAGCATATATTAATTACATAAAATAATGGGTTCATTATGACATTTCCATATAAGCACACAACCACATAAAACATACATTAATCATATCCCCCTGACCTATTACCCTTCCCTCCTCTGTCCCCCTTATTTCCCTCCTCTGAGACTATAAATTAATTAATGGCAGAATTTACAACTGATTTATCTTTGATACCTGTATAGTTTCCTGAAGATAGCTTTCTATATGCATGTATTTATAGAAGATATTCCTAAACTTTCTGGATATCATTTTCCCTTCCTAACAATGCACTACCCTTGTTTTGTGATAACACTTCTATCTCTTCATGTGAAGTTTTGGTGGGAAGTAATACTGGTGACAATCTTCCCAATCTCCCAATAGCAAAGTGAAGTGTTGGGAACCTACCTCTCAAAGCCAGGTAGTGGACCAATAAACCCAAGCCAAGTCAAATGGATTTCTGGAGAACTTTAAAATTTGAGAAGTAATACAGGAATGGAATGAATATTTGGAGTTAGCAATGGAATAATCTCCAGACTTGTTTATACTCAAGACTGATCCTTTGGTTTCTGCTTTCTGTTTCTCCACAGCTCCTTGACTCCTGTCCTTGGGATGTTCCTCCAACTTCTAGCCAATTCCATGAGTCTCTCAATATACTTTTCATACTTTGCTTTTCTTTAAATAAGGACCTATTTCTGTTGTATATAACCAAGTACACCGTTGATGAAATGCTTGTTGTTTTACTCATCTACTCATATCACGAGTCATGAATGGTTATGAATAAATAAATGGGATCCTATGATAAATGAAAAAAACACTGATTATCTGATATGTCTCCCTAAATACCAAATTTCCCTTTGGAGCAATTATGTAAAAATCAGAGGAGTGAGCTACTAGTTGGATATGATTTTTTCTTCAAAATTTTGCATCAGTCTTTTTTGTACTATTTTTTTTCAGTTAGCTGAAAACAACATGAAAAAGACTATATGCAATTTAAAACAGCTGAATGATTAATTTTATTCCCACTTCCCAGTATTCAATCAATCAATCATTTATTGTTGTTATTGTTAGGGGCTGTCGAGTTGGTGTCTGACTCATAGTGACCCTACATACAGCAGGCAAAATAGTATTGTTAGTACTTCTCTGCTATTCATAGGGTTTTCAATGGCTGATTGTTTTTGGAGAGTGGGTTGCCAGGTCCTTCTCCCAAGTGTACATTACCTGGTGTTCCCAGGCCATTTCCCATTCAAGTACTAACCAGGCCCGACCCTGCTTAGCTTCCAAAATCTGATGAGATCAGATGCCATAGTGGTATGGCTGCAGGCAAACAATCATTTAGGGGTCATTTACTGAGTGCTTAATATGTACCAGTGCTTAATATGTATCCACTTTGCTCTGTGGATACAAGGTTAAATAATAAATGATGATGACAAGGTACTTACCCAAAAAAGAAATTAGTCTAGTAGTAAGGAGAGAAGTATACAGAATGAAATAGGATATATTTTGTGTTAGAGTTTTGGCTAATGCAATGGCAGCATCCTGGAAGTGAACCTGTATGTCTGAGAAGGAAGAAAATAAGTATGTTAAAGCAAGAAGGTGTTTCTTGAGTTCAGTCTTCAAAGTCTAGGGGCATATTTTACAAGTATAAGAAACAAAGAGTAAAGAAATAAAGTTGATTAGTCATAATGGTTGTATTATAGACATGTTGTTGTTGTTGTTAGGTGCCGTCGAGTGGGTATCCAACTCATAGCAACCCTCATAGGGTTTTCAATGGCTTAGTGCTTTGGGATTGCCTTGGGAGTGGATTGCCAGGTCTTTCTCCCATTTTTGCGGTGCTGGGAATTGAACTTGGGACCTCAGAGACTGCAGCACAGCGCTCTACCCACTGAGCTAAATCCCGGCCCCTTATAGACGTGTAGGTAATAGACAATAGGCATGTCATCAAAACAAAATTTAGTAATCAGTACTTTTAGTAATGTTTTTAAATGGATGAGTAGATTGATACATAAAATTGTACAACTTACAGTGAAATTGTAAAGTTACTATGGTTTTTAAGGATTCTTGCTCCTTCTATTATTAATCCACATTGCTGAATAGTAAATTCAAGTTGAGGAATTCCCTTGGTTATGTTATACAACAATAATGGAAACATCTGCAATGTAAATAAATCCTGATATTTCCGTAGATTTTCTGTAGAGCCTTATAACCTTACTTCATCTAAAAATGGAGTTATTTGCTATGAATAATGCTAAGGTTGAACATAAGCACACCAAATTCTTTCTCCATTTTTTTTTTTAATCTCAGAAGACACACTTCTTCCTATATATTCAGCCTGCATACTACCTAGCAGTTTTACCTGTTTTCTATGCCCATCTCCAGCAAACTTGAGCTATAGAGGTGCAGTTTAAAATGAAATGTGGTTAATTTTCCTGTACTCAGTTTTGATTATATATGGTTTTGGAGCATGAGAGAGGGAACTACTCAGCATTTATTGGTCAATGTTGCTACATTGCTATTATGATGCTGCTAATAATCAAATTCAGTATGTTCCTAAGTATTCAAAGTCTTTCTCCTTAAATGTGTACCTTTCTCTGTATTCATCTTATCTGGACTATTCTTAGAACCTTAAGTTTACTCCTAAGTATATGTAGCTAAGGTTCACTTTCTTTATCTTGTTCCTTTCTGTCTTTGTGATGTGAGAATTTTTCCCCTTATCCAAGATCACTTATTTTAGCTCCATTGAATAGGCACATAAAATGATTAAAAGTAATATGAAGAGATGGTAAGAACTTTGCCACTAAGAATTGAAGGCTTTGGTTAAGTAACCATATTGAGTATAGCTTCTCACCTTGGGAAAGAAGGAATTAGATAAGGCGGTGGTGAAAGAGACAGTTCATTTCAAAATTTGTCAGATTATTTGTATTTGACTCTAGGAAAGATTTGAATAAATTCTTAGATTTAAGCATTATGGTTACTGTTGGTATGACTTATTGTTATCCCTACTTTTTAAGAGCCTGTTGCAGGTCTTGCTCAGGACATGGTCATTGGGCAACAAATACCTAGCCATGAGGACAGGATAGGAACATTTACACCAAGAACTGGGGGCTAAAAGAGAGGAAAATATACTAACATATGACAGTCCCGTGATTTATTGATCATACGAGAAGAAACATTGGCTTAACTGGACTCATAACTTTTATCTGGTTGAGTTTAACTAGTGCCTCTAGACCTAGAAAATAGGTATTAGTTTCTTATTGTGGACAAGAGTAGTGGAAAATAAACTTTTGTGAGAAGGTAGTCACAGTGGAGTCCTTTGGGTCCAAACCATTTCAAGGCCCCCAGGGGAATCTCTCAGCTTTCACCTTCACTCACATGGGGGAGCTTCAAGTGCACAATGTTGACCCACTGTAGCTGTTTGGTGAGTGCTCTAGGGAGAGGAAGCTGGGGCTTCAGTTGCTGAGAGAATTAGGTCTCACGCAGAGACAAACTGGATCTATGTTCAGTTAGGTACTGCTGTCACAGCCAATGATAAAAAAGAAGGGATGTCAAGAGTGAATAATGTGTCTGGCTTTTAGTGCATCTGATCTTCCTGCCCCTGACTCTGAGTTGCTAGGATTACGGAGATGTGCCACTGTGTCCTGGCTTGTTCCCTGTCTTTAAGTAATGAGAGGATTGCAATTTCACTATCACTTTTTCCCTGGGGGGTATTTATTTCAGCAGTTCAATACTTTACTTAAAGTTTCAGATCAGACACAGAACAATTGTAACTGTGGGGATATCAACATATTCATATATTATATATTTTCAAATCTAATCATTTGTGAATCAAATCCACACACAATTTTAATCTGCATCTTATTTTGTAGCCCTCTAAAATGGTTGAAAAGATGTAGATTGGATTTGACAATGTACAACTGAATGTGGAAACTGTCAAATAATATCATTAGTATCACATGCAAGCAAAATTTTACTAAAGATCATGCAAAAGCAACTGCAGCAGTATATAGACAGGGAACTGCCGGGAAATCAAGCCAGATTCAGAAGAGGGCGGGGAACTAGGGACATCATTGCTAATGCCAGATGGGTATTAGCTGAAGGCAGAGAGTATCAGAAAGATGTCTGTCTATATTTTATTGACTGTGCAAAGGCATTTGACTCTGTGGATCATAATAAATTATGGATAACACTGAGAAGAATGGGAGTACCAGAGCACCTAATTGTAATCATGAGGAATTTGTACATGGATGAGGAGGCATTCGAACAAGACAAGGAAACACTGGTTGTTTTAAAGTCAAGAAAGATATGCCTCAGGGCTGTATACTTTCACCACATCTCTTCAATTTCTATGCTGAGCAAATAATCCAAGAACCTGGACTTTATGAAGAAGAATGTGACATCAGGATTGGAGAAAGACTCATTAGCAACCTGCATTATGCAGATGACACAACTCTGCTTGCTGAAAGTGAAGAATATTTGGAACATTTACTGATTAAGATCAAATAACTCAGCCTTCAGAATGGATTGCAAGTGAACATCAACAAAACAAAAATCCTTACAACTGGGTCAGCACGCAACTTCATGATAAATGGAGAAAAGACTGAGGTTGTCCATGATTTTGCTTTACTTGGTTCTACAATCAACACCTGTGGAAGCAGCAGTTAAGAAATAAAAAAATGCATTGCTTTAGAAAAAGCTGTGGCAAAAGATCTCTTTAAAGTATTGAAAAGTAAAGATGTCACATTGAAGACGAAGGTGTGCCTGACAAATGCCATGGTATTTTCAGTCACATGTGGTTGAGAAACCTGGACATTGACCAAAGGAGGCAGAAGAAGAACTGATGCTTTGGAATTGTGCTGGAGACGAATATTGAATATACCATGGACTGCCAAAAGAACCAACAGATCTGTTCTAGAAGTACAACCAGAGTGCTCCTTGGAAACAAGCATGGCTAGACTGCATCTTACTTATTTTGGATGTGTAGTCAGGCAGACCAATCCCTGGAGAAGGACATCATGTTTGGGAGAGTGGCAGGTCAACAACAAAAACAGGAAAACCCTCCACTAGATGGATTGACACAGTGTTTGCAACAATGTGATTAAACAGAAATAAGATTATGTGCCTGGCACAGAATGGGAATGCATTTTGTTCTGCTGTACATAGGGTTGCTATGAGTTGGACCCGATTTGCTGGCACCTAACAACAGCAACAGTGATGGTCTCTTGAATACTTAATCACAATTTGAATTTCATCGTTTTGTTGTGCAAAAGACAAAACATAACTTTAAAATGCACAGATATCAACAGGAAGCAGTATTATTCACGGAAAAGAGTAATGTTGCAGTACTTTTATTCAATTGTATTATGATGAGAACTCAGATGTATATTCATTTCCCTATATTTATACTCATTTACATTTTTTATAAGCCTGTAGCTGTATCACTGTGGCATCTGATCCCATCAGATCTCAAAAGTTAAGTAGGGTTGGGCCTGGTTAGTACTTGGATGGGAGACCGGCTGGGAACATCAGGTATTGTAGCCTTGGGAGAAGGACCTGGCAACCCACTCCTAACAAAACAATCAGCCACTGAAAACCTTATGAATAACAGAAAAACACTAACAATAATGTTTTCCTGTTGTATGTAGGGTCACTATGAGTCCAGCACTGACTTGATGGCACCTAACAACAACAACAACAACAACAACAACAACAACAACAACAACAGCAGCAGCAGCAGCATATTCTTCATAATAATTGACATGAGTAATACTTCATGGGCTTCTTGGGGGATATGTCATACACAAACTAAAACATTCTGTTGATAACCCCTAAGTTTATGTTCATCTCACAATTCAAAATTCATTTAGTTTAATCCAATTCATTAGTCCAAGAGTCCCATAGTTTTAACATTGCTAGCATTTTTCAAAAGTCCAAGCTCAATGTCTCCTATGAGACTCAAGGAAAACTCTTAGCTGTGATCCTTATAAAACAAATAGAAAACGACATGCTTCCAACATACAATTGTGGGACAGAGTATATATTCCCATTCCAAAAGGGAGATATAGAAAAATAGCAAGGAGGAATCAGACCAAATTAAGGCCAAAACCCAGGAGGACAAATTTAGATCCTATAGTTCCATATCAAGGGCAGGTGGTAACATGATGTGAAATCCCAAAGGCTTAGACAAGACACTTTTATGGTCTTGCTGATTGCAGCCCACAAGATCTCTCCTGGGCTGGCTGTATTTGGTGCAAGCAGCTTTCTTTGGCAGACATTCCATATTCTTGGCATCTCCAACCTCCTAATGTATCCATTGCATCTTTGATTTTACTTTCACAACTTCACACATCACCCTTAGGGGCTGCCCACAGGGAATTTGACTCTGCTACACATTGCTTTGTCTCCCATGCTTTTCTTTGAAGTCTGGGTAGAAGATGCCATGATCTCAAAAGTCTTGCATTCCATGTATCTGCAAAACCAGCACCATGTGAACAATGCTAAAGTCTGTTGTCACCTTGATCTGTAATCAGCCCGCCTTGGACTATCGCTGCAGTGGCTTTTGAGGTCCTAGATGGCTAAACACTGTGAAACAAATCCTGGAGAAAGAACTTCCTATGCATCCCTGTGTGAGCAGGGTGCCCTAGAAGTGCTCTTTTCTCAAGACAAAATCTTTCAGATGAGTTAACACCTTTCCATCCTTGAGCATGCAATAGGTGCGACTTGCTGATTCCTGAGAAGTCCTCAAGGTATCTACTTTCCCAGTCTAAAGTACTTGGTTTGTTTTAAATGCTATTAATCTCTTTAATATCTACATCAGCCTTGTCTGAAATTTTAAACATGCTCCCTTTCTGGCCAAATTGCAAATCTTTCAATTCTTTCTGCTCTGCTTTTTATTCCCAATTCTCAGTATTAACCTGGCCAAAAGCAGTCTGCAATATCCATGCCACATTTTGAACTCTAGGCTGCCTTGAAATTTCTTCCATCAGATTAATTAGTCAAATTTATTTATTTATTTATTTATTTATTTATTTATTTATTGTTTTTAGAGAGAAGGTCTTGCTGTGTAACCCAGGCTGGTTTTGAAATTGCACTGTAACCCAGGCTGGCCTCAGACTCATAATCTTCCTGCCTCCACTTCCTGAGTTCTGGGATTATATACATGTAATACCATACCTGGATAGACCTTCACTCTTAATCTCTGCCTCCCCAAAGCCTCAGGGAATGAACAAATTATAGACAAATTTTTTTGTCACAATGTAAAAAAATGGTCTCTAGTCCAATTCCCAAAAAAGTCCTGGTTCTCATTTGCAACCTAATGAGAATAGTCTTTACTGTCTCTATTCCTATCAATATTCTGGTCTTCGGAGTTTCAACAAGAATTGCCCTTCAATCTCTTCTTATAGGATTCTAGGCTTTTTCTAGACCATTTGTCCAAACCTTTCCATACTCCTCCTGTGAATCAGTTCTAAATGCTTCTGAATCATATTTTTGACTAGAGCAATGACCCCACTCTCAGTACCAATTTTATGTGTTAGATGTTTTTTCATTGCTATGAGAAAATACGTGACAAACAAACTTAAAGGGAGGGAAGACTTATTTTGGCCCATAGTTTCAGAGGATTTAGCCCTAGATTGACTGGCTCCATTGCTTGGGCCTGAAATGAAGTTGAACATTAGAGTGGAGAGCCCATAATGGAGGAAAGATGCTCACTTCATGGTAGCTAGGAAGCAGATAGAAGAACAGGAAGAGGACAGGGACATAATATATTCTTCAAGAGCATGCTCCCAGTGACCTATTTCCTCCCTCCAGCCACATCTCCTAGTTTCCATCACCTCTTAATAATGCCATCAAATTATAAATCCATCAGTGGATTGTTCTATTAAATAGAACAGAGCAAATCTCTTCTCAATGATTGTATCTACAATCTAGAGACTAAGCCTTCAACACAAGAACCTTTTGTTGAACGCTTAATGTGTACATCATAATGCTGCACATATTTGTTCTGTTGTTTTCAACTCTGAATTCTGCCATTATTGCAGTGAGTGCAATTCAGGACATTCCCTAAAAATGTAAATGCTTTTAGGAAAAATAGAAGAAAAATATGATGACTTCTCTTTGATAAGAATTCAAATTCAAAGGCAGAAATTTATTGGTAGCTTTACATATTTACATTTTCATGATGGACAGATATAGCTGGAAAGAAAAAGAAACCCCAGGAAGACTTGACAGTTTTCCAAGAGACTGTAGAATGACTTTGATGCTTTTGAAAATAGAGCTAAGAACAGAAATCTCAACTAAGGTCATCATCAGTCAACTGCTCAGTTTGACAGTCTTTTTCAATGTTTTGTCAAGACAGTATTGGAGTATATTTTTTCTTTGAAGAACTTTTATGATATTTTCCCCAGAGCACTTGCTCTTAAAAGTTAAAAATATATGTGGCATTCTAAATTTGGGTCTGAAAACATGTTTTAGATTTGAATTCAGTCCAGTTAGTATAATTTAATATGATGTAAGTATAGCATTGAGAATCTGCTTAAGGCTTTTAAATGATTCATATACTTTTGATACATTCTTAGCTATAGCTGATGCCAATATTAGTCCACTTGTTTTCTCTTTACTATGAAGCTTTCTCAAAATATTATGGCCATCATCATTATCATGCCTAAGAAACTTTAAGACCTAATTACAGGAAGCCATATGTAAAATGTTAAAAAGCAAATGCCCTCTCTTTTTAAAACAGTTGACAATCTAAGAAAAATATTGTAGATTTTTAATGCATCTACATTTCATGATTATAATATATTTTCATTTTTGGTGCAGTGAATTGAACTGAAAAATAAGATAATGTTGATGAATGCCAAATCTCTTTCTCTGTTCCACTGTGAGGCCACAGTATGGCTAAGAAGAAGGTAGTATGTTTTCAGCACATGATTCATTTTAATTATCCCAGGAAGTAGTACACTAACGTCTAAAAATAAATCCTAGCATGGAATACTATTCAGCAATCAAGAAAGATGAAATAGGGTCATTCGCAGCAAAATGGATGGAATTAGAGAAAATTATTTTAAGTGAACGAACACAAGCTCAGAAAGAGAAACAACACATGTTCTCACTCATATGAGAGAGCTGACTCAAAATTACAAGAAGGAAAAATCCTATTCAAAGGTCAGATCACATTAAAACGGGGGAGGGAAGACAAGAATGAGGTCAATACAAATGGACTAGAAATCGCATGTAATTGTTCTAACAAGATAGAAACAAAGACCACTACAGGAAAAGTTTCTATC
>VMDO01017011.1:0-17523 GCA_007922755.1 Pedetes capensis | reverse complement strand
AATAAATCCTATAACTCTCACTACCAGTTAAAAAGATATAGCAGAAAAATATTTAAATTCGTTGAATTTAAGAAGCACCTGATATAAAAGTTAAGTTGAGATGAAAATAATACAATTTTCTTTTCTTTTCTTTTTTTTTTCAGTACTGGAGGTTGAACCCAGGGCCTCGTGCTTGCATGCTCTGCAAGTACTGGACACTGAGCTGCACCCTCAGCCCATTTTTTTTTTTTTTACTTTTTGAGACAGGGTCTCGCTAAGTTACGCTGACTGCCTCTGGTCTCAAACTTGCGATCCTCTTGCCTCCGCCTCCTGAGCTGTTTAATAAAATTTTCAATTAAATCAAAAATAAAGTGAATCCATATTTAATCAGGAAACATGTTTACATGAAGGTATAACAATGATAATTGTTGATAAATAAAAACCTATAAAGTCTGTAAAGTAGTGCTTAAACATTTAGAAAAACATTGTAGTATGTTCATGACACATAATAATAGTAATATTTTGAAAAATAGTTTTCATAAAATATGATGAAATATAGCAAGTGTTCTGGTAGTTCTTTAGGATATTTAGGTCATCTCTTTTCTTAACCAACCAGCCAACCAACTACCTGGAATAATGATATATCATATCACACCATACTTATATATAATATGTTGTTGTTGCTAGGTGCCGTCGAGTGGTGTCCAACTCATAGCGACCCTCACAGGGTTTTCAATGGCAGGTTTTTTTGGGATTGCCTTGGGAGTGGGTTGCCACGTCCTTCTCCCAATATATAATATATATCTATGTATATACATGTAGCCATGCATATATACCAATCAATCAGTGGACCTAAGCTACCCAGGAAAGGTGTAGCTTTGGTAGAGCAGCTCTCTCTCTATCTGAGCCTAAACTTGTTTTTTGGGCAATAGGTACTCCATGGAAGGAGCATTCTGGCAGGGCATCTGTGTGTTCACACACACAATGCTAACAAGCCGATTTAACTACTAGCTTTGGGCAAGCCTAATCAGAAGAAACAAATTTGAATAAAAGAGTTGCCACATTAACAGATACAAGAAATTATTGACTAAATGTTAAAGAAAACTAAAATCAAAGAATTCTCCCAAGTTAAAGAATGAGGCCATTTAATAGCATTACATAGCTTAATAGCTTCCCAAGATACTATTGTAGTGCGGTAGTATAATTGATTATCTTGATGGTGATCCTCAATCAATATGCCAGAAAATATTCAGTAATCTTTTTTAATATTTTAGAAAGATTTCCATCTAAAATGATAAATTAATTTGAAAACTGTTTTGGTGTTTCAAAGTATAGTTCAATTATCTAGATAAAGTCATACTGGGGCCTTTTCATGTATTTATGATACTGTTTTCTGATCTGGGTATGGACCAGGTGAGGGGCAGCAAGAAGTGATAGTGTTGTAGGTCTGTGGAGCAGAGTAAGTAGACAGAATATTGTGGCATATCCTTAAGAGGATGAATAAAGACAGAAGAGCTCAGGAGAATCTAGGGTCAAGTTACTTGTGAAAAGAATCAAATTGAGGATGAGAATTAACTTGGATTCTGCACCAATCTGCCAAAAAATATAGCATACATTAGAAAGGAATTGAGTGAGACCATATTATGGATTATACTATGAAATGAAGCATGGGTAGTATATTAGTTTCCTAATGCTGTTTTAAAAGAGCACCAAAGACCAGGTGACTTTAAAAATTAATATTTGTGTTGAACTTTTGGGTAAGATGGTGGATTAGAAGCTGCCTCTGTGTGATTCCATGAAAAAGAAGAGTCAGTTTGACAAAGGACAGACTTTACCCCAAATAAAGGGTGGGAGAGCATCAAGAATCACAGAAGAAATGCTTTTTATTTTTCACTTCCCATATCTAAGAGTGCTATGGCAAAGCACTGTCTTGAGGGAGGGCCTGTGGTTTGATGCTGAGCTACTCTGGGAACCTGGAAACAAGTAACCATCACAAGTCAGGGAGCCTGGGGAGACTATGCCACTATGTCTGGGTAGGAGATAGCCACAGAAGGCAGTAGGAGGGTCAGATATAGAAATGCCAGAAAGTGCAGGCAGCAGGAGACTCAGTCTATGAAGATCACAGTGGTCAGTAGCTCCATCCTCTGTGATGAGGAACAAACACCATCACCTGAGGGTAACTGGGAAGACTGGGCCCTGAGTCTGTGGCCAGTGGGCTGGTTGGCCTGCAGAGCTGCCTCTCTGTGATGTGGTTTGCTGATAGTGGGACTAAAGTCTGAAGCTCAGATTCAGCAGAGCACTCAATTTATGACGCGTCCTCCCACCCACAAAGTAGTTTACTGGTGGGCAGGAGCTGAAAGCACTAAGACTGGTACTCCAGTACATATCTCAGTGTGCAATTTTCTTCCCCCACTCTCCAATGCACTTGGGGAGCAGGAGAAGAAATGACAAGACAGTTGAAAAGCATAGAGAAACAGAAAGGCTATGCAGAAAAAGGTAAGAAAAATCCCATGGCTCCAATGCCAGTTCCCCTGATGGGGGAAAGGGAAACATAACCCACATCTATAAGCTAAGCCAGACAGTCTTGGTAAAAGCAGACTTGTAGTCCTAGCCCTATGATAAATTCACAATCTCAGAAGACTTAAATCCAGTGGGAGGATTTGGCGTGAAAATGTCTCTGCCTGTGTGACAGGTCAGCATTGGAAAAGAAATCCTTGGGATAGAAGAAGTGTCTGAGATAGAAGCTAAAAGCATAGAAAACCTAATCAATGAAATTATAGCAGAACTTTCCCAAAATCTATGGCAAGATATGAACATTAAAGCACAAAAGCATACCGTGTATGGTTTTGTCCTATGACTGTATGAATTATATATAAGAGTTAAGTACGTCTCTTCATCTCCTTAATCTAGAGTTTCCTCATCTGCAAAACTGAGAAAAGAATGAATGCCACGTGATTGCCTCATATTGATTTTATGAGAATTTATGATATAATGAAAATTTTGCTATTTATATTCAAATTGATTGAATTGACCAGTGGAAAAGGGGAAGGAGGAAAAACAGAAAGCATAATGAGGGGTGAATATGAGCAAAGAATATGACATACATGTATGAAAATTCCATGACAAAACCCATCGTTTAATACAATTAAAACAATTATTTCACAGTTCTGAAATCTATAAGTCTGAAATTAAGCTGTCAACAGGGCCGTGCTCTTGGTGATGGATATGAAGGAGAGTCCTTTCTTATCTTTTTTAGTTTCTGGTATTTGCTGGCAGTCCTTGGTGTACCTCAGCCTATAGATCATCACTGCCATCACGTGGGCATCTTTTTTTGTGTATCTGCACACTGTTTTCTTTCAGTGCATATCTGTCTGCTTCCAAATCCCCTGTTGTCACAAGGGTACCAGTAGTATGGATTAGGGTATACACTAATGACTTCGTTTTAACTTGGTTATTTCCACAAAGACTTTATTTACTAAAAAAGATCACATTATGAGGTGGAGAGGCTTAGACTCAACACATCCTTTTTGTTTTTAATTTTAATTTTAAAAATTTATCTATTTATAAATTAATTTATTTATTTTGATATTTTGAGAGAGGGTCTAACTATGTAGCCCAGACTGGCTTTGAACTCACAATTCTCCTGCCTCTTCCTCCCAAGTGCTGGAATTACAGGCATATGCCATGATGATGTGCTCAACACATATTTTTTGGACAATATAGTTCAATCCATAACAGGTGTATCCTTATCAATCTTATTCTGGATGATTTAAAATTGGCACCCAGTTATCTCAGATTTTGCCATTATGATTTCTGTCACTCTTAAAATTTGATATTATACATTTTGTCTTTTAAAGTATTTTTTTGATTATTTTATTAAGACTTGGCAGAACTCTACTGGAGTTAGTAATCAGATACTATTTTCAACTGTATTATTCTGTTCTCTTAATGTATCTTGGATGGTGATTTGGTAATTTCCTTTAACATTTAGAGAGTGTGTTTAGGGGAAAAAGCAATTGCATAAGTCAAGAGATAAGCAATGAACTAAATAGGTGGATTTATATTATGTCACTGTTTAAGCTCAAACTCCAATAATAAATCCTTTATTCTGTATGTCTCCTAGTGATTTTGTTTCTATGATCAAACTGACTGATACAATTAACAGAGGAAGCAACAATTCAAGCTCTGCAAAACTAGCATTTTTTAAAGAATCATGCGCAATTCTGAAGGACAATTTGATATATCATAGAAAATAGATAAAACATCCAAATTGATGTGAGCCAAAACTGTGTTTCTGCCAGATTTTCCTGGATAACTGCACTTTTCATATTAGAACTAAGAAGTTACAGCTTTGCTTCAACTAAGCTATTTTCTATTGCCTGTAAATCTATGCTTTTTTTTGCAGAAACCATGTGATAAAATAATGATTAATAAAAATATTTAAATGGGTAACAGCTACTTTTTACCACTGGTATGTGATCTATGGTTTACCAATGTATAAATGCATATGCATGTATTTTGTTTACAGAAATTGTGTCTAGTAAATGCAAAAACATATTTTTAAATGGTAGCTATCCCCACCCCCAATAAAGCCTAACAGAAAAAATATGACTGCCAACAGGATTTCTTTCTGCACAATAAAATGTGACTTATAGTTCTCTGGAGAAAAAATGCACAACAATGGATATTTACCTAAGCAACATTTTATACCAAAATAGCACAATGATTTATAATATTGTAGGCCATTTCAGAAGTTGCTACAGGACACCTCGTGCAGATAGTGTACTATGTGGTACAAATTATAGTGATTTGTTGAAGTGTAGAGTGGGAGACTAGAGCAATAAAGAAAGAAGAATAATGTTCTTCTTTGAATCATGGGGAAAAAGCACAGCTCAGCACATGCCTCTAGGCAACTTTGAATACTATAGAGCATTGAAGTTCAAGTCTCCAAAATGTCAAATCTAAATGACAATGGGATTATATTAGGAAAAAAATCAAAATGAAAAGTGGCTCATTTGATGTTTTGAGTGCTGCCTTCTTAAAAGTCACTTATGGTAAGAAGTGGAAAGCAATGAAAATGATCAGGTGAAAATAATATCCACTCATGAAATACATGAGAGAAGGGACATCAGTCAACCCAGAGACAAATTTGGCCAGAAAATGAGTTTGTGACCTGGGCTTCTGTTATGGTTTTTAATCTAAAAATATTCCCTGGAAATGGATGTATTTAAAAGCTTGGTTGGTGGCTGATGGGCTTTTGAGAGGTGACTGAATCAAGAGGGCTCTAACTTTGTTACTGGATCAATCTACTGATGAATTCATAGCTGAATGGACTTTTCAGAGGTAGAACCTCATTGGAGGGATTAGGTCACCGGAAGCATGTCTTTGAAGGGTATACTTGTTCCTGGACCCTTTCACTCTGCTTCCTGGCTGCCACGAGGTAAATAGCTTTCTTCGGTCATGCTATTCTGCCATCATGTTTCTACCTTTCCATGAGCCTAAAAGCAATATTGCTATCTCACCCTTGACTGAAACTTCTGAAACATGAATCAAAATAAATCCTAATCCCTTAAATTGTTTTTTTAGGTATTTTGTCACAATGATGAAAAACCAGTGAAATACAGATGCAATCATGACTCTTTCATTAGCTCATGATTTGACCTTCACCTACTAGGCTGAATGACGTTAGAGTCCAATTCTGTGTGCTGCACAGGTGAAAAGGCATATCATGTTTGGGAGATGGAAGGTGCTCTGTATATTCACTCCAAGAAGGAAACATCTCAGGCTATTCTTTGGTTCTATGAATACTGCCATTTCTGTATATTTCTTCTCTGGACACATATTCTCACAAGTTACCAAGGAAGAATGCATAAGAAATGGACAGGATAGGACAAGAACTCATGTGCCATGCACACCTGAGGGTCCCTTCTGAGATGCTCCTTCAGGAAATTGTGAATATGGCCAAGTGAATCTTTGAGCACATCTAAATTATACTGAAGAAATGCAAGAGAGGGAGAAATGGATGTTAGTTTTTTCCCCTTTAGGTCAGGAAGACATAGTTCATGCCATGGATATAAAGTAAATCCTGTACTTTTAAATTTACATGACTTTTGAATACCTGCAGAGCAAAATGTTGTGAATGCAAAGTGATGTATCTGGCAAAAGGTTGAGGGAGAAAATAAGAGTGTGAATCTAAGGAATGCAGGTGAGCCAGTATTTACAGCATGCAACAATAATCAGGTTTGCTTAAATAGGGACTTCCTTTGGATAAGAGGTGTTGCTATTTACAACAGGTCTATGCAAATGATTGATGAACATATTTTCCTTTGCATGAACCAATGCTGAACCAATAGGCTGTGGTGTCAGCCCACGTTTGAATCAGGGAGCTATGTTTCAATGACCGGAAGATCTAGGAAATTATTTACCATCACCAAGACTTTGTTTCCAAATTGACAGAATGGGAACAGTATCAGTTTCTGCCTCATAGACTTTTGTAAGGATTGAGTTAGATGGAAGCTAATGGATGGAAATCACTTAGGTTGGCAAGTAGAATACAGCCCACAGATGTTACTGGCTATTTGATTATTACTCTTGTGAGACTAGTCATTCCAACAGAAGTGCTTTGAATTTGTTTTTCTCACCATGTTGAAGATAATTTTGATCAAATAAACTCAGAGAGGTGGATTGCAGGTGGAGTACAAATGAGTTTTTGACTTGCATAGTGAATTTTGAATAGACATTAAAACATTAGAACACTGCAGAATCTAGTAGAATGAAAGGCTTAATGTGTTGTCCTGTTAAAATTCTATGTGACATAAACACTTTGTATTCTATACTTTGTTTAGCACTTCGAGACTTAGAGAAAATTAGATAAATATTTTGTTTACTTTGCTGTTTCCTCCTTAATATTCTTGTTTACTTGCATTTTCACTTCTCATTTTCTTTTTAAAAATAGTTTAATGTGAGATTACTATGATCTTATATAGCTTTCAAAATATGTTTATTATATAGGAAATACAGAAAAAGTAAAAACATGGAAAAGAAGGGAAAAAATAAAAATAAATAAAAATAACAAATGAAGTAGAAATCAGAGAGGAAATTGATCGGTATGAACTTAGGGCCTTAAAACACTTCCTTTGATCAGAAGTGCACGCCAAAGGGGCAAAACCCCCACATATTTCATATAGCACTACTTGGTTGATATCCAGGAAAAATAGAGGGACACTTTAATAGTTAATCTTCATGAAAAGGTCCTCCACTGTTTATGTTTTAAATGTGAGAATGGGAAGGGGGAAAATGTAGGCTAGTCTATCAAATGAAAGCATTAGGAATTATCAAGAAGGGATCATTTAGATGGCAAGATTTCATTCTGAGATGCAGCCAGGCAGGTGGGTAGGTAGCTGACTATCATGGAAGACTTACAAGATGAAGAGCAACTATGAAATTCAACAAATCTGAGTCTGTATTGAACACAGAGTTTATAAAACTTGGGACAAGAAAAAAATATGTAATTAAGAAGTTATGTTAGAGTAAGTTTACTATGTGGATGTGATTTAATAATAATGGTTACAAGATAAATTTACTTTCGTAATACCATGAATATTTTTATTTCTAGTTATTAGTGTTATCTTGATGAATTTGGTAAATAAATGGTTAACACTATACTAGTCCAGCTCAGGTTTTGGAGAGTCACAGTCCTTTTGCATGTAACCCAAGACCATTATGACATCAGGAAAATATTTTTAGAGACCTTCAAAGGTGATACACAGAATCAAAAGATAACATTAAAATTAGGATTCTAAATGCTAGGCGTTATAACTGATGCTAATTATTATACAGCAGCAGTGAACAGTTGAAAACATATATCAACAGAATATGTTACATATAAGCAGAAGTGAGTTTATTGGTGTATGATATTATAAGGGACGATTTACCCTATGTGTCTAGATATGGAAAGTAGTATCAATATCCTGTTCCTGTAGCTGCTGCTACAAAAAGGCTCTGTGATTCCCAACGTAAACATGTGGTGGACAGGAAATGGATTCTGGACCATGAAAGACAAATAAAATGAATTTTTTCATCTAATCTTGACTAATGAATACTGTTCATTCTGCTATACCTGCCTTGTGGATTACCAACTTCATTCTGCCTACTTGCTGTGGCTCAGTGATAAATTCCACTGTACTAGAATATCATTCTTCCAGATCTATGCACAAACACCTGTGTGAGAACTGTGATCAGTAAGATTCTGTGGGACTCAGCCTATCAGAGAGTACTTTGAGGGTTCTGCTTTGTGATGCACCAAGGAGAAGGGTGATGGTTCGCCACTCAAGGAAGCCTCTCATCAGCCCCTTTGAGCTGCCAAGATGCCTATGTCTTCTCTTCCATCAGCTATTTTTTCTCACATGATAGCTATTAGCAATGTGCCACCCCCTCCACTTCGCAACATACCAAGTGAGTGGGGAATATTTTGGGTTCTCAGTCATTTGTCATTGCTTTCAGCAATATTTACTCCAGGTCTAAGAAACAGGGGTTTTGAGAGTTGGTAGGAACATCGAGAATCTTACTCAACCTGGAGGAATGGAAGGAATGTAGATATATAAATCCTCCTTTGTCCACTTGATGCTATTTTGGTTTTCCAGATCTCAATTCTTCTTATTCTTCCCCTTCCCCTTCCCTTTCCCCTTCCCCTTCCTCTTCTTCTTCTTCTTCTTCTTTTTCTTCTTCTTCTTCTTCTTCTTCTTCTTCTTCTTCTTCCTTTATTTATTTATTTATTTTTGATTTGTAAACTGAGGATATTTGGGAAGATCTTTTGGTATTTTTTCAGAGTTGGTCTTGCTGTTTTCATGGGATGATTAATTTTCATAAGTCAAGTTCTTATTTCAAATTTAAAAAGAGGAAAAAGATAATTCCCATTATTCTATGAAATTTATTCTTATTTCACTTAACTTTTTATTTTCTAGCCCTTGACTTACAATATCATAGGTATTATAAATATAGAATTTAATAATTTAGAGTTTATGCAATTAACAACATTTATTCCATGTGGTCAATCTAAACCCAGGACTTTTCCCAAGTATATAAACACCTGTTTTAGCCATGCAATCACCAATCAGTTACCTGAACATCAACATACTGACAAGTAACATGTTATAGTCCCAGTATTAATTAAGATTTAAAAATAATTTTATATAACAAAGGTACTACTCATGACTCTTTCCAACTTAAGTAAAGCATTAACTCTAGCATTTTTCTTTTACCTTCCTATGAGTATTAACTCTTTCAAATAAATTTTAAAGAAATCAATGCTTATTTTTCAGGAAAGAGACATCACTGTCTGTGATGTCTACCCTTTGAAGGAGAATACTATGTCTTAAACAGTGTTAGACAAAATCCTTAAGATTAGTTCCTACATTTATTACTTCTATAGGTTTATATTAGTATTATAAAATTATTGTATGTGGTCAAATTTTCTATTTCTATGCAAGTGGAAATAAGTGTTAAATGTGATTTCGCCTAAAACCACAGCTTCTACTATCAGGTTTTATTTGTGAAAAAGGAAAAAAAGTCACCCTAAGATGATTTTTTTTTTCTTTTAGCAACCCAGGAAGCTCAGTAGCTAGGAATTGAAAGAGCAAATTAATTTAGAATCAATGGGATGAGATATGTGCTACCCTCTGCAGTGTCTCCCAAGGACACTTAACTTCTGTGAAGTGATTAAAAGATGAAAAATCAGCAGCAATTTAGATCTCAGAACTGAATAGAGCATAATGGAAAGCAGCAGAGCTCCCGATTTTCTCTTTAGAGATTTCTACTTGATGTTCTGTCTGTGACTTCTCTTTAGAAACGTGTCCTGCTTGCTTAATGGCTGTGTCTTTGTGTCAACTCTAGCAAGTCAACAGTTTCTCTTAGCAGACTCGGGTTGTCACTGCTGAAACAATGAGCTCATGAAAGCCTGTGTGTGGCCAGTGTTTTCAATCTATAAATTGACCAAACCAAAATTATAAAGGAGATATACATGGGAATCATTCAAAATGCAATGGGCATAAATGGGAATGTTTAGTTAAATACCTACAAAAAATCCAGCCATTATATACGTCCTTGATTACTTTTGGATTTGGTCAGAAAAATTAGATTTAGGGGTGCATACCCACTTTCTCGGGCTGGGATTTGGCTCAGTGGGTAGAGCGCTGTGCTGCAGTCTCTGAGGTCCGGAGTTCAATTCCCAGCACCGCAAAAATGGGAGAAGGACCTGGCAATCCACTCCCAAGGCAATCCCGAAATAGTCAGCCATTGAAAACCCTATGAGGGTCGCTATGAGTTGGATACCGACTCGACGGCACCTAACAACAACAACAATAACAACAACCCACTTTCTCTACAAATACGCATATGTGAATCATGTTTATTGAATGCTTTTTATAGGCAGTGTGTAAGCATTTTGCATGCTTTATTGTTTCATTTATTTATCACAAGAACTTTATGATGTCTGTGGTAGGCAGAATAATAAACCCCAATGATTTCTATGTCATGTTGTTGTAGTTGTTAGGCGCCATCGAGTCGGTGTCCGACTCATAGTGACTCTATGTACAATATACAAAACACTATTGTCAGAGCTTCTCTGCTATTCATAGGGTTTTCAATGGTTGTTTTTTTAGAGTGGATTTCCAGGTCCTACTCCCAAGTCTACAGAACCTGGTGTTCCCAGGCTGTCTCCCATCCAAGTATTAACCAGGCCCAACCCTGCTTAGCTTCTGAGATCTGACAGGATCAGAAGCCACAGTGGTACAGCTGCAGGCGTCCATGTCATAGTCCCCAGAAAATGTGAATATGCTATGCTATGTGGCAGGCAGTTGAGGCTACACCTGCAATTAAGGCAGCTTAATCAGCTGACGTAGAGAAGAGGGAGAGCATACTGGATTATCCCAGTGTCCACTGTAATCACAAAACATCTTATTAGTGAAAAAAGGAGGCAGGGGAGTCAGAGTCAGCACAGTGAGATCTGAGAAAGACTTGAATGGCCATTGCTGGTTTTGAAGATGAAGGCAAAGAGGAGCCAAGAAAAAGCCAACACACCCAGACAGCCTCTAGAAAGAAAAATATTCTCCCCTAGACTCTCAGAAGGAAGGCAATCCTGATGACAACTTGATGTTATTTCAGTCAGTGACCTGCTTTGGACTTGTGATTTCCAGGTTTCTAAGATAATACATTTATATTGTTTCCATGCCACTGGGTTTTTGGTAATTTGTTACAAGCAAAATCAAAAGCAAAAACAAAGTCCATTTCACAGCTAAGGATAACAAGGCTTAGGTGTCATAACAAGGTTCGCACAGTGGAGATGTGGTAGAGGCTCTTCAGAGTACCATCCATGTAAATGAACTCTTTATTTACATAAACAGCCACAGCAACAACAAAATCAGCAGCCCTCTCATTTCTTCCTTACCCCATCTCTGAAATCCCTTGCTCATTTTAGCAGTTAAATGATGTCTAGACATCAATGGCATTTTGTCATTTTGTCTAACTAGATGCTCTTGATTTAAGGGAGGTAACATATCACACACAACATATCACACACTTTTACCATTATTCCTCTGTTGTCTGACTGTGAAATTCAGACTCACAGACATTTCAAACACTTAAGTTTCTCCAGTCAGTTTAGTGTTTGTTTTCTGTTTCCTTTGAAACTTTCAAGTCTTCTCCCTCCACAGTGTCTTTGAATTTTGCCTCAGAATTCCTCACAGCTTGATCATAGTAGGAAAGTTATGAATGTTCTCAAAAACAAAAGAGTCATAGCACTTTTAGTTGTGGGTAAGAATTATTTCAAAGACGGTATAGTTGGCAAAGCATATAATAGTTTTACCACCTGGGTGAAATAAATAGCATCTTGTGCCCACATTGACCCACTATTATAATTTGATCTGAAAAGGTAGAAGAAAAAAACATCTTTAGGAACTTTGGTTGTTAATAGAAAGCAGGAAGCTCTTCTTCACTACTGGCTTGTGATTAGGAATATGGTCTAATTAGCTACCTTTGGGTCAATATGCTGTACCTCTATCTTCATCATACTTATTAGGCTTGTCCTTCTGAGTAAGGGTAAGTTTTAGAAATATGCTTCATATTTTGACTACTGGTTGATCTGGGAGAAAGAATTTCTGTACTAAAAGTGTTTTAAGTTCACAAGACATTTGTAGGCACATTTTACTGGCTCTAAGAGGTGAGGATATAGAAGAAAAGAAAGTGTTCAAGACTGGAGATATTTCAAGGAATCTAGAAACAAGATAGTACTCTTAAGTGAATGTTTTCCTTTGCTCTTTTTCATTTTATGGCTTACATTTGCTAAAAGTCTGAAAATACTGTGCCATCATGCTTAAGACTTCAAGGGCATTTTCTATAATTTGAGAGTTTTGCAGTTCTTCAGTAGCTAAAGATTAAAGGAGTTTCAAGATATGTATTTATTTGGGAAAGTGAATATGACACCATTTTAAAGTTTTAAACCATTCAAACCCTAGGAGTGCAGGAAAAAAAAAAAAAAAAAAAAAAAAAAAAAAAAAAAAAAAAAAAAAAAAAAAAAAAAAAAAAAAAAAAAAAAAAAAAAAAAAAAAAAAGAAGAAGAAGAAAAAAACCCAGCTTGTTAGAGAAGAAAAACAAGGAAATGGGCTGTTTTATATAAAGAAATAAAGTTTAAAAAAAGACTTAAAAGAAAGGAGAATAGAAATTCCAAGAAGTTGTAAAAGGTGAAAAAAATTGAATTGAATATTTTTGTATGTTTTTGTGCTTGTGTATCAATAATAGTAGTTACGGAAAGTGCAACTAAATAACTTAGGAAAAACAATATTGGAAGATTGCTTTCTCAATTTTAATTGTAAAAAGTGTAAAATTTTAATTGTAAAAAATGTAAAAATCACTTTTTAATATTAAGGAGAAAAGATGGGTGTTTCATTGGACAATAAAGACAAAACAAAGCTGGGCATGGTAGTGCATGTCTATAATCCCAGCCCTCCATAGGCAGGGATTTGGACTTTGAGGCCAACCTGGGCTACATAGCAAAACCCTGCCTCAAAAACAAAAACAAATCCCCAAACATTTCTTCTTTTTTTTCTTACCTTTGTCATAACTATCTCAATGTACTTGTAGTTTTTGTCAGATAATCTTAAGTGGCCTTTGTAAATTAAGTTATTGGAACTTAAATTTGAAGTTAATTGTGACTGGGAGTTCAGGCAGGAAACAGGAAATGGTGAAGTAAATTGCAATACATTGCAAATCATATTTGTCCACTAGATGTCAGGCTAGGTCTCCCCCCAGTTTTAGGTTACTGATCTGTCCTCTCTCTCAGAACTCTATTATCAGTCCTGCATTATCAATCCTTCAGCTCTCTAGACAGGTTCTCCATCACCTTTCACTGAATACGTCTGTGCTCTTCTTTCCAATATATATTGGGAACCAGATTATAGCAGGGAGTGTGGGTAGGTGGGTCTAGACTATGGGTCAGGAAATCTGGCAGCAAAACCTAAGTCCTTGTATTTGGCATATACAGAAATTATAGTAGAGTATGTTGTTGTCATTAGGTTTTTCAATGGCAGGTGGTCTCGGGAGTGGCTTGCCACATCCTTCTCCCATATGGTAGAATATAGACAACAACAACAACAAAAATTGGATGATAGAGATTATCCAGAAAAGGAATTTGGAGGCTAAAGATCTCTCTTTCCTCTGGTCTGTGTAAACCCCAAAATGGAAAAATGTCTGAGATCTTGGGTGCCCCATGCACAAAGAGGTCTCTTCTCTTTCTCTAGAGGGACAGGGCAGTGACAGAGTCTATAGAGGGACAGGAAGAGATTCTGACTGTTAGAAGAAGGTCTCTGTGGGGCATCGCCCTGCTGCTGGACTCGCTCCGGCTGGGAACCAGCAGCCAAAGACCTGTCTTCTGGTGAGGGGGAGCTGGGCACCCAGGAGCCGCGCCACTTGGAAAGGAGGCTTATGCCTATGGCTGCTCTGAGAAGCCTTGAGAAAGGCAGGCTCAAAGGCTTCTTCCCATGGCAACTCCTTGCTTCTTTTCTTCCCAATGAAGACTCCGAGTGCTCTGCTCCAACAGCTCTTTATTTCTTCCTTGTCTGTCCTGGTCGATGGAATGGACCCAGACTGCTCCATGTACTGCCCTTATATACTCTTCCGGGGCTTGCCAGGGGCCAATCAGAGGCAGTCACCTCATACGGGTTTCAGCCAATCTGAGGGGATATTCAAATTTGGTTTTGTAAAAGTACCTAATCAGGGGTGGTTCCAGAATGGTCTAATAAGGAGCCATTCAGGGGTTTGGAAACAGCCAATCGGTGTCAAGGGACCGGAGGCAAGGGAATAGATGCCAGAGCCATCTTGGAGAGCTCGACGACCCTGAGTTCCAGGATGAAGGGCAAAGGTGACTGCCTGGGGAACAAGCCTCAGTCCTTCAAGGGAGCCTAGATAGGCCCTGGGGTGAATTGCCTCTCTACGCAGTGCCCTACAGGTCTCCAGAAAGGAAATTCCCATGTGGGTCCTGTGGCCTGGGGGAGAGGCAGCACATGGGCCATGTTTATGAGGTAAGGTTGTATTCCATGGAAGCAGAGAGAAGTCCCATCAGGGCAGGGTAACAGCAGATATGGAAGCTGTTTAAGGCATCAAAGGAATGCCAAGGGAGGGGCAGGCATGGTTACTGTAGCAGTAGGCAGATAGGGGGGACTCAGCCTGCTACCATAGCAGTGCAGCAGCAAGAGGTGTGATCTCGCCCACACAGCATGAGAGCCTAAATATGAGAGTTCCCCCAAATTCTAAATCTGGCTCATGTTGCAAGGGGAGGGGTGAGGGAGTTAAACTTGCAATTCCCATTTATATCTGGCCTCATGGCTGTTGGATATAAGCCTACAAACAGGAACACAGAAAGGAAGAGGCTTATACATGCTACATCATGAGGAGGGGAACCCAGAAGAGGTGCATAGGAAAAAGGAAACTTATTTCCCCAAAACAAGAGAATGGAGGTTAAGGATTGTTAGGTAAGAAGCTGAAAACCCATAAACTCAACAGACCTTTATTGGGAGAAGCTGCTGAGGCTATCTCTAGCAAAGGAGAGAACAGCCACTGGGGAGGAAGGGGTGAGGCTTTTATGGGCTCTAAGTAGGGTGGGAGGGATGATTGATATATCAGGATGGGTAGGAAGCTCATGCATGGAGGGTTCTCATAGGCTGGAAGAGTCAAGCCAAGTTTTGGTGGGCTTTTTGAGGACTAGGGGATACTGGATAGAAGAAGGCACCACATTATAGGGCGGAGCCATTTTGTAACAGGTCCTGCCTAACAGAAACAAAAGTGAGGGGACACACAACATTGTACTAGTTGCCAGAAGAACAAGGACCCGGGTCTCCAAGGTAACCAGGACGCAGTACCACCCTCTGAGAGCCCAAAGGCCCACCTGTTGGGCATGTGCATGGTGCCACACTCTGGAAGGCACCAAGAGACTCCAGCCTTGTGTGTGCCTAGGGCTCTGTGGGGTGGAGTGTGGAGTGCTGTCTGGGAGTCTCCTGGTGGTTCTCTCAGAGGGGAGGAGAAGCCCCATGTCCACCTAACAAGGATGAGGTCAGGCAGAAAAGGTGTAAAACAAGAGCCGAAGTAGGATTGGAGGCACTTTGGAACTTGACATGGGAAGGTGTGCCATATCTGGTTTGTATCAGGTATGGTGGTGGCCATGTTTGCACTGCACAGAAGCAGCTGGTGACATTATGGCATCCTACAAGTTGCTGCTGGGGCGTGCATTCCAGGATTGTAGCACTGTTGCCTCTCAGTGCCAGTTTCTAAGGCTCATGTTTGTTGCTTAGGTTTCCCTCCTTCAAAAGTATGTGCCACCATGTGGTGGCAAAGGCCAGGCACTGGTGCCTGCTGTGCAGTTTAGGGGATCCTCCTCCCTGCAGTGACTCCAAAAGCTAGAATCCTGGGCCACAATATGGGCTAGTACAAAAGGAAGGGAGACTGAAAAAAGATGAAAATATCCCAAAGAGTTCTGAGAAAGATCTCCAGTGAAGAGAAAAACTCTGGATGGAAAGAGAGAAGGGCTGCATTCGTTTTAGATGCTGGCATCTGAGAAAGTAGAGCCAAGGCAGAGTTTGGTGAAGCAACCATTTTTAAAAGCTAGGGAGTTTTGGCTAGGAAGAGGGAGACAAGGAGAGATGGAAAGTGTGACCTCTCATTCACATGGGGCTGGCCAGAATCCTATAATTACTAAGGAGGAAATTTGTTTCCTCCGGAGAGCCTGGGTCATAGTGTTGTTGTTGTTATTAGGTGCCAATGAGGAGGGCCGGCTTGTAGCAACCCTCATAGGGGTTTCAGTGGCTGATTGTTTTGGGATTGCTTCAGGCTGCCACATCCTTCTCCCATGGGTCATAGTGTTGTTGTTATTATTTAGGTGCCTTTGAGTCAGGGTCTGACTCATAGTGACCCTAGATACAACAGATGAAACACTATTGTCAGTGCTTCTCTACTGTTCATAGGGTTTTCAGTGGCAGATTGTTTTTTGGGAGTGGGTTGCTGGGGCCCTTCTCACCTACAGCACCTGGTGTTCCCAGGCGATTTCCCATTCAAGTACTAACCAGGCCCAACCCTGCCTAACTTCCAAGATCCTATAGGATCAGACATCTCAGGGGTATGGGTGCATGCAAGTCGAAATATAGGAGGAATAAAAGGATTCCTGAGAGCTGAAGGTGAGTGCAGGAGCCAATGAGAAGAAGGTGTCCTGAGGAATTGAGTTACCTCAACTCAAGGAGATTTTGGAAATGTTACCTTTGTAATCTGTGTTACTGCACCATATGTTATTGTGGAGATGTGGGCAGTGTGGGTAGGCAGGCACAGAACATGAGGCCAGGAATCTAGCAGCAAACCTCTGTCCTTGCATTTGGCATATGAAAGAATTTGTACCTGATACAGAAGTTATAGTAGCATATGTTGTTGTTGTTGTTAGGTGCCATGAAGTCATATCAGACTCAGAGCAACCCTTATAGGATTTTGAATTGTTTCGGGATTGCCTCAGGAGTGGATTGCCATGTTCCTCTCCTATTTTTGCGGTGCTAGGAATTGAACTCAGGACCTCAGAGACTGCAGAGCAGTGCTCTACTAACTGAGCTAAATCCCAGCCCATAGTAGCATATAGAATAGGTTTATGAAAGATAGTACACTTTTTTATTATTGGACATTTTTAATGTACACCTTAATGTGATTCATTCTGACATGCTTTTCATTGTGGCATTTCCATATATGCGTTTTGATGTACATTATTCATATCGGTTCCCCCTTACCCTCTTGTATGCTTCCCCCCCCCCGACCCTCCACATCTAAGTGTTCTCTATCATTTACTTGGTAATATTTTTCTATATGTCCTTGGGTTCCAGTTCTGTTTAAGATAGAAACTTTTCCTGTAGTGAACTTTGTTTTTATCTTGTCGGAACAATTTCATGCATTTTCTAGACCATTTATATTGACACCATTCTTAGCTTTTTTTTTTTCATTTTATTTTGATCCGACCTTTGAATAGGA
>VMDO01017010.1:0-45957 GCA_007922755.1 Pedetes capensis | reverse complement strand
TTGCTCAAGAAATTGCAACAAGAATAGATAAATGGGATCACATGAAATTAAAAAGCTTCTGCACAGCAAAAGAAACAATTAACAGAGTCAAGGAAACCCCCACGGAATGGGAAAAAATCTTCGCATTTTATACATCAGACAAAGGTCTAATTACTAGAATTTATAAAGAACTCAAGAAAAAAACTCCCCAAAAAACAAAGAGCCCAATACACAAATGGGCAAAGGAACTGAGTAGACAGTTCTCAAATGAAGAGGTCCATAAAGCTATGAAACACATGAAAAAGTGCTCAACATCCCTAGCCAACAATTCTGAGATTTCACCTTACAACAGTAAGAATGGCCAAGATCAATAAAACAAACAACAAATGCTGGCGAGGTTGCGGTGAAAAAGGAACACTCTTACATTGTTGGTGGAGCTGTAAATTGGTCCAGCCCCTGTGGAAATCAATATGGAGATATCTTAAAAAACTGAAAAGAGATCTACCGTATGACCCAGCTATAACACTACTGGGAATTTACCCAAAGGAAGATGGGTCATCATACCACCGAGACACCTGCATCTCCATGTTCAATGCAGCGCTTTTCACAATAGCAAGGATATGGAATCAACCAAAGTGCCTTCAACAGAAGAATGGATAAAAAATCTATGGTATATATACACAATGGAATACTACTCAGCAATCAAGAAAAATGAAATAAGGTCATTCGCAGCAAAATGGATAGAATTAGAGAAAATTAGTTTGAGTGAACAAACACGAACTCAGAAAGAGAAACAACACATGTTCTCACTCATATGAGGGAGCTGATTCAGAATTACAAGAAGGAAAAATCCTACTCAAAGGTTCGATTATAATAAAAGGGGGGGGGGAGATAAGAATGATCTCAATATAAATGGACTAGAAATCGCATGTAATTGTTCTAACAAGATAAAAACAAAGACCACTACAGGAAGTTTCTATCTTAAACAGAACTGGAACCCAAGGACATATAGAAAAAAACTACTAAGTAAAAGATAGGGAAGACTTAGATGGGAAACTTAGATCAGAATGGTGGGAGGAGGGAAGCATAGGGGAGGGTAAAGGGTAACCTATATGAATAATGTGTATCAAAATGCATATATGGAAATGTCACAATGAAAAGCATGTCAAAATGAAACACATTAAGATGTACATTAAAAATTTATAATAAAAAAAAAAGAAAAAAGAAAAGAGGAGCCTGGTGTAAGGTGGTCCTCTTGTGGGCCCATCCCAGATTGTCCATGAAGTACCAGAGTCAGGTTGGAATGCAGTCTGATTCATCTTTGTGCCCCAGGTCCTGGCACAGTGCTCAGCATAGATTAAGGTCATCATTAACAGAATCCCTGAGGTCACTGACACTAGTGTCCTCATTCTCCCTCATCTCCCACACCCATCCACTCAGTCACAAAATCCAGTTATTCCTCCTAAGGCAGGTTTCCTCAGTCCCCTTCCTCATACCTGCTGTTCTGGTCAAGGGCCTCCTCACTTTACTTGGGCTGCCTCATATCCACAATTGCTGTCAGTGGGATTGTTCTAGAACACCAAATAGATATTACTAGTGTCATGCTAAAGACCATTCCCTGGAGAAGGACATCATGTTTGGGAGAGCAGCAGATTGTGAAAAAAGGAAAACTCTCCGTTACATGGAATGACACAGTGGTTGCAACAATGGGTTTAAACATAAAAAAGATTGTGTGCCTGCCACAGAATTGGGGAGTGTTTCATTCTGTTGTACATAGGGTCACTATGAATGGGACCGAAATTGATGGTACCTAACAACAACAAAGGGGCTGCGATTTAGCTCAGTTGGTAGAGCGCTGCGCTGCAGTCTCTGAGGACCCAAGTTCAATTCCCAGCACCGCAAAAATGGGAGAAGGGCCTGGCAATCCACTCCCAAGGCAATCCCGAAGCACTCAGCCATTGAAAACCCTGTGAGGGTCGCTATGAGTCGGATACCGACTCGACGGCACCTAACAACAACAACAATGATCCTGGATGGTACTTCAGGACCTTCAGGCTGAAGTCTAAATTTCTCAGTGAAGCATTCAACATTTTTTTCCCAGCCAACCTCCATTCCTGCTGCTTCCTACCCTTCTTCTCTGCATCCTGTTCCCTCAGAGCCACCTGAGGCCCTTCTTGCTGGGAATAGGACAGACATATCCTTCAAGGAGGCCAAGAGCCAGGGCTCTGCAGCCAGTCCAGGTTGGAGTTATTGCCCCTTGTGAACGATGGCAACCGGGGTGAGTGAATTATCCTCTTAAAACCTCCTTATTTGCATAATGCATTCAACACTTATATGTATTCCCATGTCGATGCCACTCTTTCTAATGCCATACAAGTTTCCAGCCATACAAGGTTTTTTTGTGAGGAAAAAGTAAGATTGTGAAAAACCCTCAGCGCAGTGCTGGGCACAGGCTTAATAATGGAATAATGCCTCTTGAGTAGGGAGATCTGGAAGCGGTAAGCAAGAGAGAGGCTAACAGTGGTTGTGCTGGGTGGCAGGATTTTTAGGGAGTTTTCAACTTCATATTTTATGTTAGGATTTCCTATCACATGCAGGTCTTATCAAGAAACAGGTGAAAACAATTTCCTCTCTGGCGCCTCTCTATCTCTTCTAACAACATGTTTTGCCTACCTCAGCCTTTGTTAGCACTAGCCTGTGACCTAGCCAGCAAGGTCAGGGATCATTCATTTCCCCTCTCTGCCATCCACACCGGACAGTACTGAGAAACTGTGTTTTTATGGGTCTCTGTTTCCACACAGCTTTGCATAGCATGAGGCATTGGGTTTTTTTGCTTGTTAATTTGACTTGAATCAATGGCTCTCCTCCTGCAAGAATCACCAAGACGCTGCTCTCTCCAGCTTTGGATATTAAAGTTTATATAGCACGTTAGGAGACATGTGTTTTTGAGATATATGTTTTCTTCCATGAATCCACAGGAAATCACGATGTTCCTTGTTGAACAGCCTTCATGGTGGTCAGGATCACAGTAAAGAATACACAGACAGCTATGACTCTGGATGAGTCCTTGGAGGCCGCTCCTCCCTCCCTCCAACCTCTCTGGGCCTGTGGAGGTATTTTCTCATGCAGGAAGGGATCTGCAGAGTTCCCAAACACAAAGCTCTGTCTAAGGGCTGTCAGGACACCTGTTGCCCGCCTGCTGCTGTGAAGAGCCCCCTGCAGCCCATCTCCCCTCAGTGTCCAGGCTTTTGTGTTCCCCTGTGCAAAGGTCTGGTCTGCCTGTGAAGGACCTCATATGTGGGGCAAAATGTGCTGATTCTTTCCAAGAAGGTACATTTTTGTTTTAATCCTTGGTCTGGATGGACACTTGAAAAATATAATCTGTATCCATTTTCTTACTATGGCAAATAGGGTACAGGTAAAATATAGTGTTAGAAATTTAACCCCTTAAAAATTGACTTTGCATTATCTTATGATTCAGTAAGATTTCTGAAATAAAAATCCTACATATATGTATTAATCTAATGCATATTAAGGTATAACATGATAAAGGATGTTTATTTCAATTAAGGTATAACACACTAGCATGGCAAATTTACTATAAATTTAATTAAAGTTTAATATAGTAAATATGCCAAGTACACCAATCTTACATGTGCAGCTTGGTGGAATTTTTTCTTTTCTTTTCTTTTCTTTTTCTTTTCTTTTCTTTTTTTTTTTTTTTTTTTTTTTTTTTGTGGCACTGGGGGTTGAACCCAGGGCCTTGAGCTTGTATGCTTTGCAAGTGCTGGACCACTGAGCTGCACCCTCAGGCCATTTTTTTTTTTTACTTTTTGAGACAGGGTCTCGCTAAGTTACACAGACTGCCTCTGGTCTCGAACTTGCGATCCTCCTGTCTCCAACTCCCCAGCCACTGCGATTACAGGCGTGCGCCACCGCGCCCGGCTCAGCTTGGTGGATTTTAACATAAGTAGTCCCTTGTGTCACTACCATCCAGTTTAAGGTATAGGGCATTGAGCATTGCAGAAGTTTTCCTTGTGCCCCTTTCCAATCTATACTCATAGCCCCAGTCCCAGTCCCATGGCAACTGTTCTTTGGACTTTTATTTATAGATGGTATGAGATATTGAGACTTGCATATGTTTTTCTCCAGAAAGTCTCTTTTCCTCTGGACTTGTCTGGTTTTAGAGCTAAACTTATCTTGTAAATTTTATGGCTTTGCCATTAAGAACCACATTGCTTTTTCACAACTATAGGAATAAATGGTGATTTGAGGTCTTGGGATTTGAGTGTTTTTTCCAGCTTGTATTTGACTATATCTGGGTTACTGGTGCTCTATCCCTCTGAGAACACATGAATTCAAGGTTTTCTGTAGATAATTTAGTTAAGGAATACAAATTAAAAATAAAACAAATAAGTGTCTCATTTTCACAATAGGTTTTAATATTAAAAATTACATACTTTATTCCATAAATGATTCAGGATAACTTATTAAAAATATATGACAGTGTAAACAGTAAAGAAGGAAAGAAAGTACAAAAGAAAAATGAAAAAAAGGCATAAGGTGGGCTAAGAGGATTTAAAATGATAAGCATCATTTGGGAGGTCTTAGTATTTGGAGTTTTAGATTATAGTGCTACTTTCATTCACTTATTTAATTATAAACTATCAATCATCAAGATAATTAAAGTCTGTCTTAGATGGACAATGAAGGTGGTCTTAAATTGCTTAGGTAAAAATGTTCTTACAGAAATAGACCAAAGTTTCTCCATAGGGATTCTCAGATGGAAAATGTTCCTAAGGCATTGATTCCATCTTCCAGTGAATTGTTGGAAAAGACAAATGATCTCTACTTTGGCACAGCTATCCTGCCTAACATAATGCCACCAAGCTTTCCTTGCTCCTTAGCAAATTCTACTTTAAATCTGGAAAGCGCTCTCAATTACAATTTCTCATTAGATAATCTGCTTTGAGATTTCTCATACTAGCAAATGCTGCTTGATCTTACATTGGCTGAAGAGGACAGGGGACATGTCTGGATCTTCACATGCTACTCCTCCCATCCGTCTTAGTGTCTGGTGCATACTGGGCCTTTGGATGTCAGATGAAGGAATGGTCCTCATTCCTTGCACACAAGAGGAGTAGAGAGTTATTTCCCACAGCATCTCTCTCTCCTCTTTCATCTGCCCTGAGAGCTCTGGTAAACCTTCTCATCAGCCTAAATGCGTTGTGCATATCTGTTACCAAATGCATTAACATGCTTTCCATTTGCTTTTATCAGAAAATGTGGTCCAAAAGATGGAGTTCATTTGAGGAAAGTGTTATTATTGCTTGAACTCTTTTAGAGGAGAGTTTGGTTTTCAACATGCTACAGTGAAAACCATTATGAGCTTTTAATTGCTATAATGAAGAGATCTCAGACTTTTTATATAGACAGCTTGTGAACAACTGAGCACACCTTGTCATCATGGTGAACACAATATTATAGTTAAATGAAATCATTGCTGATAGGGAGACATTGAAAATGGACTCACTTTGTGTATAGTTTAATGCATTTTCAAGCCCGAAGAGGAAGCACCTCCTTTAAATTTCCTGTCCGTACAACACACACATGTTGTCAGAACATAAATTGTGGTCAGGATTATGTCTCTCTGCTATTCACAATAGCTAAGATATGGAATCAAATTGGGTGTCCATCAGCAGATGAATGGATGAGGAAAATGTGGTATATATGCACCATGGAGTTTTATTCAGCCATAAAGAAAGGTAAAATTATGGCATTCACTGGAAAATGGATGAAATTACAGATCATCATTTTCAGTAAAATAAGCCAGACTCTGAAAGACAAACACATTTTTCTCATATCTGGATGCTAGATTTCAATATAGATTCAATATTTTAATATATATGTCATGAAAGTAGAAGGGGACTATGTAGGGGTAGAAAAGAGACTAAAGAGAAGGGAGAGGGTAGTAAGAAAGGATGATGGGGAAAATGAAGAGAAATAGCACATGTTTTGCTCTCAAAAGCAAAAATATGGATTATATATGATATATAATTATGTATATGCACATATACATACACATAAGACATGCAAGCAGAAGTGGTATCATTGGAGGGGAGGAAGGGGAAGAGGGGGAAGGGGTGTTATGAGAGGGTAATGGAGGAGGTGAGTCTGAGCAATGTACAATGATATGTATATATGTGAATGTCATATGAAAGTTGTACACTAAAAATTACTAATAAAAATTTTTAGAAAGATAAAAAATGTGCAGCTCAGTGGTAGAGCACTTGCCTACTATGTCCATGACCCTGTGTTCAACTCTGCAGTACTGCCAAAAAAATGATTATGCCTATCCACTTCTACCAAACAAAAATAACAGGTGGGCCTGTACAAAACCAGATAAAGAGAAGGCCGAATAAGGTCTGTAAGTACCGGGCTGCATCTTTTGATCTCTGCCAATGAGTTCCTCTTGGCTCTTGTCCTGCAGTACCAAAAGTCTCCAGTAGATGGCTCTCCCTCCCTATTGTTGTGGGTTTAGGTGTCATTAAGTCTGTGTCTGGGTCATACAGACCCTATGTACAACAGGTGAAACACTATTGCTAGTGCTTCTCTGCTATTCATAGGATTGTCAATGGCTGATTGGTTTTTGGGAGTGGGTTTCTGGGTCCTGCTCCCAAGCCTACAGTACCTGGTGTTCCCAGGCAATCTCCCATCCAAGTACTAATCAGGTCCAACCCTGCTTAGCTTCTGAGATCTGATGGGATTGGATGCCACAGTGATATCGCTGCAGGCAACCTCCTTATTAGCTCTCTCTTAAACATAAAAAACGCTCGTGTGCATGGCACAGTATGGGGTAGTGCTTCATTCTGTTGTAAGGAGAGTTGCTATGAGTCAGAAATGACTCGATGGCGCCTAACAACAACAAAGGAATCTGGAACTGACTGCAAGTCCCTAACTGCAGTTGTAGTTCTACCAGAGCTTGAGCCAAGGGCTCTGAGATGTAGATCTAAACCTCACTGGTCTTAATGACCGTGGATGCTTTCATGCAGGAGGAAAAGCCATGAGACATTTAAATGAGGGGTATAAAAACGTCCACATAGAGGCATAGGAGAGTAGGGTGCTGGTGAGCAGCCATGGTCTTGTCTCAACAGAGCTGCAGTGAAGTGAAATGAACTTGGTATACCTGTGTGCTCCACGTCCCCTGTGAAATGTCACAAAGTATAGTAATTGGTTAAAAGTTCTTACAGTTCTGTCGGAAAAAAAAGTCTGGTTAACTCTGCTTAACCTAAAATTTTTTTGAATTCAAGACTTGCTAATATTAAATCAAACTGTGTTTGACAGAATACACCCCTAGAGGTGCCTGAGGGTTGGGGCAAGGAGTGAGATCTCTACACTTTTCTGCTGTGGGAGGAGGTACAGAAAAGGCAGCCTCCCTGTAGCAACTCTGCCAGTTATCTAGGAAGGGTGTGTGTGTGTGTGTGTGTGTGTGTGTGTGTGTGTGTGTGTGTGTGTTGCCCAATGCATTTTGTGCAAATTGCCCAGTTCTCCCAAGAATAGGGAAAGGAATATCCAGTTTATGGGGTGTCTTATCTGTGTTAGGCACTGGGATAGATTCATTTTTTGTGTTGCTAATACATTCTTCACAGAATTTCCTGAGTAGATATGATCTCTCTGCCACAGGAGAGAAGACTAAGAAATAGAAAGGAAGGCAGGACTTGCTTGAGTTTGCATGCTAGCAAGCGGTAGAGCCAAGACTTAAACCTGTTGGCCTCTAATCCCCATGTCTTGTATTTTGTTTTGTTTTTAATACTTGATACCACGGAATCAGAGAATTTTAGTAAGGAGGTAATTTCAACTGATTTAACTTCAGTAGCTTGTTGAAATGTCAAGAATGAACACAGGAGACCCAGGTAAAAATCTCAGCTTACACTTCCTGGATATATGACCTTGGGCAAGTTATTTGACCTATTTGCGCTCTTCCATAAAATAGGAATTACTTATGGAGGATTAAATTAGAAGGTATAGATTAAATTAGAAGGTATAGAAGGCCTGAAGCTATAGCACTGTGGTGTCCTATCCTGTCAGATCTCGGAAGCTAAGCAGGGTCAGGCCTGGTTAGTACCTGGATGGGAGACTACCTGGGAACACCAGGTGCTGTAGGCTTGGGAGCCGGACCTGGCAATCCACTCCCAAAAAATCAATCTGCCATTGAAAACCCTATGAATAGCAGAGAAACACTGATGATAGTGTTTTGCCTGTGGTATGTAGGGTCACTTTGAGTCAGACACCGACTCTCTGGCACCTAACAACAACAACAAAGCTATAGACTACTTGCATCATTACAGTACCACATGGAGTAAATACATTACTGGTATCCCAAGATGTCCATGTAGTATGGTGAGCCTGTTCTTGGTGTCTCCACCAGCCTTAGGCAGGTAGAGGCCACTTTCCTTCTACGCTAGGCTCTGAAGCACTAGGCCTGAAGGCTGGTCCTATAGCAACAGAGCTTGGTGGTGGCTTCTCAACTGCCCTGGAGTCTGAGAGCCTTGGATGATGGCCAGAACCAGGTCAGAGAATAGCAAGGTCTCCGTTATCAGAATTCAGGGCTAAATTTAGTATGCAACTGTGAACGTGAATACTCAACAGGCTTTGTGAAGAAGGGCTGCCCAATTATCTGGCAAATTTGATTAATGTAGACAGGCTACACTGATAATTTGTTCAGCTAAACAGCCCTTCTCTTTTCCCCATATTTTTCTTTTCCAGACCACCTTGCTACTCACTCCTGAGATCCTTCTCATCTTCTTTGTTTTCTTGTCTCTCTTGCTTTATTTTCTAGCACTTGGGGGTTGAATTCAGGGCCTACCACATACTTTGCAAGTGCGCTTTCACTAGGCTGTGCCCCAGCCCATTTTTTTAGTTTTTATTTTGAGTCAGAGACTGGCTATTTTACACAGGCTGCCTCTGGCCTTGAACTCATGACCCTCCTTCCAAGTTGCTGGGTTTACAGGCATGTGCCACCACACCTGGCCTCTCCTTTGTCTTTAGTCACACTGAGTTTCTTTTTGAGGGACTTAAATATTTGCTTTGACTGTGGCCTTTACTTATATCAAAGACTACAAACTATTGACCTTGGGATGCTATTCAGCCCTCCAAATATTCATTTAGCCCTTAGAGGTTAAAAAAGAAAAAAATTTAGATTTCAGTAGAAGATTTGAAGATTTCACATACAAATGTAAATTTCTGTCTTCTCTTAAAAAAAAAATGAATATGGAGCCATATAGACCAGAGTTCCCCAGAGCTTCACACTGGGAGCTACTGCTTCTTTTCAGTGTCCACAGTTTCTTCCTGTCCCGTTGTGTTTTTCAACTGACATCTCCTGATTCTCTTATCTGAATCCTGCTGTGACAATTGCCACCTGGACTCTGGCTGTAACTACAGGAATAAGGCCATGAGTGTTCCTTTCCATGTTCCTGGAATGAAGCATAGATTCATACATGTTGTGTTGAACTGCCTTCTGTTACTATAACAGATATCTGAGACAATCAACAGAGGAAAGGTTTATTTGTTTCACGGTTTCAGAGGTTTTAGTCCATGCCCACTTGGCCTTCTTGCTGTGGGCCTTTGACAAATCCATACACCATGATGAGTGCACATGGCAGAGGAGGCTGCTCCCCTCATGGCAGCCAGGAAACACTGAGAGAGGAAGGAAGGGGCCATGGTGCCAATATTCTCTTTAATGGGACACTCCTGATGACCTAACTTCCTTCTACAAGGTCCCGCCTTTAAGAGGTTCCAGCATCCCAATAGTGCCACAGGCTGGCAACATAGTCTTTTAATACATTGGCTTTAAGAGAACAGTCAAGATCTAAACTATAGCATATGTCTGTGGAATTTTTACTTATTTCCATAGGTTGGTGGTTAGTGATCCCCCAGTGAATGAAAGCTACAATCTCCAAAAGATAGCCTTTGGATTCCAACTTGTACCAACCATGTCTTCATAGACAGAGAATACTACCCATGTGTATGTAGGAGGATGGTTAAACTGAGCGCTGTGATGTATGCCTGCAATCCCACTGACTTGGGAAATGGAAGCAAGAGGATTGCAGGTTCAAAGTCAGAGGCAGCCTTTTTTGTCTTGAGACAAAAAATAAAAAAGAGGTTGGGGATGCAGCTCAGGAGTAGAACCCTTGCAAAGTATGCACAAGGCCTTAGATTTAGCACACACACCCCCAGTACAGCAAAAAAAAAAAAAAAAAAAAAAAAAGAAAAAGAAAAAAAGATGGTGAAGCCCTTCCACACCCTCTGCTCTTGTCAACCAGTTTGTGTCTGTCCTGATTGAGAACCCAGATAAATCAGGAATGAGGAGCTCCTTGAGGGAAGGAATGGTTTCCTGTGTTCTTTGTACCTTCATATTTGCTATGTAGGGACTGATACTAGTGTTTGCTGAAAGATGGTTGAATTTAACTGATAGGTTTTCAGTCTTCTAAATGCAAATAAGAAAGAGAGAGAGAGAGAGAGAGAGAGAGAGAGGAAGAAGAAGAAGAAGAAGAAGAAGAAGAAGAAGAAGAAGAAGAAGAAGAAGAGGAGGAGGAGGAGGAGGAGGAAGAGGAAAAAAAGAAAAGAAGAAGAAGAAGAAGAAGAAGAAGAAGAAGAAGAAGAGTAGTAGTGGGAGGGGGAGTGGGAGAGGGAGAGGGAGAGGAAGAAAGAGAAGAAGAAGAGGAGGAAGAGGAGGAGGAAGGAGAGAAAGGAGAGGAGAGGTTGAGAGAGAGGTTTTCAAATTTAAGAGCAATTCTATCATTCTATGTGCATTTATGTAGGTAAATTAAAATATAGAATTTGAGGCAGTTTGATAGGGATTCTCAAAGTGTTACCCACTTTCTTACAAAGATGATAACTCTTAGTAGTATGTTGAAGTTTGAGATAAAAATAGAGCAGGTTATATACATAATTGTAGTTCTGGTCACTGAGCTGTTTCTTCTAGGCAAATGATTCACAAAGTATGGTTACTGGACAGCAGCACTGGCATCTGGGGATTTGTCTGACATCCATATTCACAGGTCAGTTGGTAGAGTGCTGCTCCACACTCTCTGAAGAGCTGGGTTTGATCCCTGGTACCACAAAAATGGGAGGAAGACTTGGCAATCCACTTCCAAACAATCCTGAAATGATCAGCCATTGAGAACCCTATGAAGGTCACTATGAATTGGACCTGACTCAATGGTACCTCACAACAAAAACAATCCCAGATGTACTGAAACAGAAATTCTGGGCGTGGGACCAATTGTTTTGTGTTTTAAACAGACTTCCATGTAACTGATTCACACTGAAATTTGGGAAACACTTTTGTAGAGAGATCCTTGAATGAGAGTCAGAAAACATGGAATTTTGCTTTAGCTTTGGCATTAGAATTGAGGCAAATTTTGCTGTCCTTCATTCATGATGTTTAATAGGTGTAGAATTTCACTTTTGCAAAATGAAAAATTCTGGAGTTGGGTGGCGGTGATGGTTGTACAGCAATTTGAATGTAGTTAATATCACTGAACTGTATGCTTAAAATAGTTAAAATGGTAAATTTTATGTTAGGTATATTTTGCCACAACAATAATTTAAAAAAAAAATCCTACAGGTTTTCAAGAAAGCCACTTTCCTGTTTCCTTCTCCTTCTCATTCTTTCCTCATTTCACTTTGCCTCCATCTAAGGTTTTTCCTTGAAAGTTTTTATTTTTTAAATAGTTTACCACTGGAGGAAATCAATGCAAGTGAAACAACTTTAGTCACTGGATACATGTGACAAAATATTGTAGGTGGTGACTGAGAGTGGCAGATAATGTTGAAGACATCCATGCCACTGCCTGGATTTGTGCTACTGACCTTGAGAGGAAGGTGGGTATGCTCTAGAATGCAAAATTCTGTATAAAATAATTATAAACATGCCAGAAATTCCAGACCATCATAACCGTTTAGAATCTAAGATGTTTTCTCATAAAAAGCAGAAAGAATCCGTTCATGGTTTAGTAATGTCAGCCACATGGTAATTTGAACACTTTAGCCTTGTGGTTCTCAAACTTTGGTACATATCAAGCTTATTTGGAAGGCTTTGTATTAACCTGGATTGCTGGCCCACACTTACAGAATTTGTGATTCAGAAGGTTCAGGACTAGGTCCAAGAATTTGTATTTTCAGGTGATGCTAATGTGGGTCTAGAGCTACACTTTGAGAATCACTGCTTTAGTGGGTTAGTTTCCAACTGGGAAGAAACAAAACACAGATGGAGTCAGAGAAGCCTGTAAGGAAGATGGAGGGTAAACAAGGTGCATATGGAGAAGTGGGGATAAGTGGACCAACCTGGATTTCTCTCATTTTCTTTATCATTTACTGTGGTTTGGGAGCAAATAACTTAATTTCCTCATCTTTAAAAATGCAGAATTTTTGTGAGGATTAGACACTCATGTGTGGGTATCTCTGTGTGTGTGTGTGTGTGTGTGTGTGTGTGTGTGTGTGTGTGTGTGAGAGAGAGAGAGAGAGAGAGAGAGAGAGAGAAACAGACAGACAGACAGGCAGACAGACACTCCTGGCACGATATCCAGTTAATGGTCTCTACCATTTTGTTTGGCTGCAACTGTAGCACCGTGGCCACCAATCCTGTCAGATCTTGGAAGCTAAGCAGGGTCAGGCCTGGTTAATACTTAGATGGAAGATCACCAGAGAACATCAGATACAGTAGGGTTGGGAGAAGGACCTGGCAACCCACTCCCAAAAAATCAATCCACCATTGAAAACCCTATAAATAGCAGAGAAGCATTGACAATAGTGTTTTGCCTGCTGTATGTAGGGTAGCTATGAGTCAGACACCGACTCAAGGGCACCTAACAAAAACAGCAACAACCATTTTGTTGGGGCTGAGGTTTAACTCATGCTGCTTTGCACTCTCTGAGGCATCCCAGCACAGCAAAAATGGGAGAAGGAAATGGCATCCCACTCCCCAAAAAAATCAGCCATTGAAAACCTTATAAATAGCAGAGAAGTGTTTCATTTTGTTGGGCATAGGGTCATAATGAGTGGGATCCAACTCAATGGCATGTAACAACTAATCATTTTGTTGTGTTAACCCTGGTGGGGAGTTTTCTGGACAACATAGCCTATTAAAGGCCTGAGGGAACCAACATCCAGAAGAGAAAGAGATCATTGGAAGGGGCTGGAAAGTGGGAAGCAAAGATCAAATCCATGGTTTTATAAGGGCCTGACTTTGGCCCAAGCTTAACGGATTTTAAAGCCCCAGAAAACCTGGCAGGTGGGCTCTTAACGACGTTTGCCTAACCACGAATGGATCCCACATGCTCCAGATCATCTTTAACACATCAGCTGGCCAGAGTGCACCATGTGCTATTCACAAGAGTTACTGGGTCACCCTGGCTCCTTGTCTTTCACCCAGCCATTCTCTCCTTGACACCAATCTTAGCATATCTTCTTGCTTGGTGTGCATTTATCAAGGGGCAACTCCACAGTGCCTTCCCTGGTCTGGTTTCCAAAGGAAAAATAAATGTAAACCAACGTCAACCGTGCTGACATAAAAGTCTAGAGAAATGCATTTCACCAGGGCAACCCAACAGGATTCCAGATGGGATTTGGGAACTACCTGACTGATGGTCGCAGTGAGGGGCCACACTGACAGATCACGAAAATGCTGCAACATGACCATGCATGCATCACCAGCAAGTTCTCAAAAAGATGACATGTTCACAGATACTAGGTTGCTGTTATTATATTCAGGCTCATTTATCATTAGCATTTCCTCTAAGGAGAGACAATATGGATGGTAACAGCAAAGAGTAATAAAACTGTATCCAAACATGTAGAATGTGAAGTGATAAGGCCAGTGCCAACTTCATCGAAGGAAGGAAAATAAACAGCTCCACTGCTGAATGAGGCCCCAGCCTTAGATGCCTCCCTTCTGTGTATTTAAACTATCTGCACCAGAAGATCCAGGAAAACCAGTGCTGGGAGGAGCAGGGCTGAGGAGGTTCACACAGAAACCGAGCTTCAGGACTTGCACTAGGCTGTGGGGACATGGTTGCAACATGTGTTTGCCACAAGAAAGTGGTTTAGGAAATGTTTTCCTCCAGCCTGTCATGTATCAAACTGTGTTTTGTAAAAGGAAAGCAACTCTGTAAGAAGCACCACACAAAGGTGTGTTTAAAATCTTGGGAAGCTTTTCTCCCCAGATCAGCTGCATCTGCAGTCGACAAACTCTTGTACAAAAGCCTGTCAGGAAAGAGAAAAATGTCCAGGCCCATTTAAAAAGGGTTGGGGGATATTTTAAATCAGGAAGCTCAAAATCTATAGTTGTGCTTACGTGTTCTTTCATCGTCTGCCTCCCTGAGGCAGGGAGCAGAGCACTTCATTGTTTTTCAATGGGTTAGTTACTATTGTGCTCCCTCAGTCTATTTTGTCCAGGTCCTCTGTTCAGGACTTGACCCTGGGACAGCAACACAGCCCTGGCTGGAGATGCCAGAGGAGGAGGCAGAGCTGGCCAGGCTGGCCAGGGAGGCCATTCCAGGACACGGTGCAAGAGAGTCAATTTCATTTATTTTAGCTTATTCCTAAAGTTTCTTCAGGGAGCGGATGGCAAAAGCCAAGTGAGCCATCACTCATTTATCTCTCTACTAGACGAAATCCCTTTAGGGACCTGCCTTGCGGCCTTGAAGACGAGGACATAGGATGTGTATGTATTAGGTGTACTTGAAAATAATATATATCCTCTAGTTGTTGGGCACAGTTTATACACATCCTGCTTTTTCATTAGGGTGTTCAAATCTTCTTTGTACTTGCTGGGTTTTTGTCTGCTTATTCTATTTGTTTTGACAACAGTTGTTTTAAAATCTTTTACTCTGGCAGGGGATGTGCTATTTTCTTTTAGTAATTCTCTCAGTTTTTGCTTCCTATGCCTGAGAGTAGGTTATTGCAATCACACAGTTCTATCTTCCTGGCCGAACTGTTTCTTTTATTCTTATACAATGCCCACTCTGATCTATTCTGATGCTTTTTGTCTTAAAGTACCATTGACCTCTTCATTGCTCAGTGCACCTCCTTTCCCAAGTACATCGAGAAGAGACAACGGGATGCCAGCATGTGAGCCTGTGCTTTGTGAAACTCCACTATCCCTTGGCTACTGACATAATAGTTTCCTGTTTTTTTTTTTGTTTGTTTTTGTTTTTTTAGATTTCTATTTTAGGGAAGCCTGCAGCCATACTGCTGTGGCATCTGATCCCGTCAGATCTCAGAAGCTAAGCAGTATTGGGCCTGGTTAGTACTTGGATGGGAGACCGCCTGGGAACACCAGGTGCTGTAGGCTTGGGAGAAGGACCCAGCAACCCACTCCCAAGAAACAATCAGCCATTGAAAACCCTTTGAATAGCAGAGAAGCAATAATAATACTGTTTCACCTGCTGTACATAGGGTTGCTATGAGTCGGATACCGACTCAAGAGCACCTAACATTTTAGGGAAAACAATATGAAAGGCAGTAACAAAAAGTGTCAAATTCTGTCATTTAAAACCAGACAAAGTTGTTTTTATTCCTTTCAAAATCATCTCCCTCTAAATAGAATATCACCCCTCTCCCGGTTCATCTGCTAGCTCATGTTCATCATTCAATTCTCGTGTAGGCATGGCCTCTTCCAGGAAGACATCCAGGAGCACTTGCCCACCTCCTCACCTTGCACACATACTAGCTAGGAGGTCTTCCTTTGCCATCTCTGGTTCCTTGTGCCACTTGTCACCTTGGATCCTTCACAATATGAATGTCACTTGTTTACCTGCCTTGTGACACCTCAGCTTCTGTGTTCCATCACACTCCTGGTCTGGTGTGCAGCAGACACTATACAGGTGTAGCTGGACTCAATCACATAGACTTCTCCTGGTATTCCTTTTGCTAACTTTGGGTACTTATCAGAGGTCAGCCCAGTTCCCTCCTGATCATCCCTCCTTCCAGTTTCACCTACTTCTCTGGCTTCAGCTCATGCCTCTGGACTGATGACATCCTGAACCCACCCTTTGAGTCTTGTTCTCTCTCTGAGCTGGATAGCACATCTCAGCAAGTCCCACAGATGGTCCTGCTGGATGGTCAGCACCCAATGCACTGTCTCAAACTGCACAAATACTCATCCTTCACAAACCTCTTTTCTCTCCCAGTGTCCATGCTTTTTCCCAAAGGCGCAACCATTTTGGAGCCACCCAGTCTTCTCTTTTAGAGGTCTCAACCCATTCCCAACCTAAGCTCTATGGAATTTTCCATTTAAATCTTGCTTTTATCTGCCCCTACTTCTCAGGTCTTGCTGGTGGACTCTGCTCCAGGCATTCCTCTCTGTGCCTGGAACCTGCACCCCTACGTGACCCCTGCTCTCCAGGCTGCACTCCCGCACCTATCCCCACCACATCTCCTAGCCTCCCTCCCTTCCTCTTTTGCACTTCTCTTTGGTGCTGCATTCTGTGTCTCTCAGGCTGGTTTTCCTGCCATCCAGAACCCTCATTTCCTCCTCTCTGTTCCTTCACTTCAACTCCCTTATTCCTCTCCATCAAATGCAGCACCAATCAATCATGATGGATATCCCAGCGGCTCAGGAGGTGGAGGCAGGAGGATGGCAAGTTCGAGACCAGAGACAGTCTGCCTAATTTAGCAAGACCCTGTCTCAAAAAAAAAAAAAAAAAAAAAAAAAAAAAAAAAAAAAAAAAAAAAAGAAAAAAAAACTAAAAAATGGGCTGGGGGTGCAGCTCAGTGGTCCAGCACTTGCAGAGCATGCAGGTGTGAGGCCCTGGGTCCAACCCCCAGTACCACAAAAAAAAAAAAAATCATGATGGATACCAGCCACTCAGCGTGGAACATAGACACCAGCCATAAACAATGGCACTGTTTAGTATCAGCCCTATGCCCTCCTAGACAAAATCTACTTAGACTTCAAGATCCTGTCCAGTTTTCTCAGGGACATGGATGCACCTTGGCCATCAGGCCTCCACTGTTCTCTGCCCTGGCCCCCTGCTGCAGCCATCCTTTGAGTCACATCCATCAAGTGAATGTATAGAGCAGAGGCTCTGCTGTTCACTGGAGGATCACGTGAGCTTTCATTATTTTCTTAAGAGCTCCTTGGGGCAGAGAACACGATTGATATCAATGGATCTAATGTGTGGTACTTGAAACAGCAGTGTCAGGATCACCTGGGAGCTTGGAAATGCAAATTCTCTGGCCTCACCACAGTTGTATCAGAAGCTCTTGGGAGGGTCTTGGCAATCTGTGTTTAATGATCCCCCTTTATGGGATTCTAATCCACACTCAGGGCTGGGATTTAGCTCAGTTGGTAGAGCACTGCGCTGCAGTCTCTGAGGGCCCGAGTTCAATTCCCAGCACCGAAAAAATGGGAGAAGGACCTGGGAATCCACTCCCAAGGCAATTCCGAAACAGTTAGCCATTGAAAACCCTATGAGGGTCACTATGGGTCGGATACCGACTCGACGGCACCTAACAACAACAACAATCCACACTCAAGTTTGAGAACCACCAAGTTACATAAAGATTTATGTTGTTGATTACTTACTCTATCTTTGTATTCTCCATGGTGCTTGGAACACATTCTGTGTAGCACAGATACTTGGATTTGGATTCAATGAACATCTAGCAATCAGTTGGTATTTGACCAATTCAGGACTAGGAACATTTATATGGGTGTATGTCATTCTTACAACAATCTTGTTTGATAGATGTCATTTAACAGATTAAACTGAAACCCAGGGAGGCTTCTAGACTGGCTCAGTTTATACTGTAGGAAGTTCCAAGGCCAGTATCTGAATCAAGGTCACCTAACTTCAAGTTCATTGCTCATTACATCATAAGTTCTCATTGGAGTATGTGCCTTGCTGTGGTCACAGTGATAACTTTCACATTCCTATGACTGATGATGACTAATAGCAGTATTTGTGGAAGGTATAATTTGAGCTATGTTTTAGAGGATGATTTAAACAAAACACTGTATTTGATCAAATTGTATTTCAATATCCTTGAAACTATGATACATTTTGTAATCAATGACATGTCATGGTTTAATGATGTGTCTCAAAATCAGGAGTGTCTTAGATGTAATGAAATTCAGTAAAAACATGGGTGATCCTTTCCTTTTGGACAAAACTTTGTGTGTGTATCTACTGCACTCTTGTATTTACTTGTAACAAATGCAACTATTTAACACTGAGTTCTGGGTTTACAGGGGCAAAAATGTGAACTATTCTGGGCCTTTAAGATTGTTCTTGGGCACATAAGAGGCACATTTAGAAGAGGAGAAAGAGTAACAATTCACATTCTCCACTTTCCAAAGGGATAACACAAATCCATCCTTCTGTACTGCATTGTCTACCCCTCAGAAATGTCAAAATATACAAGAAAAATGTGTCAGTTCCATATTTTCAAACAGTGGCATGAGTCTCACCATGATTGGTTAGTATTTAGAAAAGTAAGTTTATTTGGCTAATATCTCAAATAGCAGCTCCAGTAATCTGCTATCCATTTGCCACTTTGGTTATTTCTCTTTCCAGGTGAGCGCATAATTCTGCATAGTGTGTTTATAGAAGCAGAAAGGAGAAAGGAGCCAACTGAAGCTGAGCCACCACCCCACAGATGGTCCCATGGAGAAGAGCAGGGCTTTCTGAGGGCTGGGCTTGGTTTTGGCAAAAATGTTCTTAGCTATACTCACACTATCTAGCAATCTCTGAAACCTTCTTAGGAAAGCTGGTAAATGAAGTTTATCCTGAAATGGTGATTTCAGTTGCAATGCATAACTCCAAACATGCCATTCCCTTTTGCAAATGCTGTCAACAATTCCTTTGCCTGCTGACTGTGTACAAACCCCAGCAGTGATACTGCAGGGCAAGCCCTCCACATTCTATTTCATTACTGTATACCTCTCCTCACTTGCTTTATTTTCCAACCAACCTGATATTTCCTAGGTTTTGCCTATCTTTCCATGCCATAGGTTTACAAGAAAATTTCAGATCTCCTGCTGTTTAAATTCCATCCATCTTTCTGGGTCCATGTCTCAGGTATCACCTCTCTTAGGACGCCTTCTCTGTTTTCTCCAATTGGTTCAATCCATGTATCCTTTGAAGCTCCCCCAAATTTTCTGTGCCAACTACTCATATATTTTTGCTTTCTTATTAACCTTACACGAATAATCCTATGCTTCTTAAAGCATTATCACTGCCACTCATTAGAACCCACTGATTCCCTGGGTTCCAAATTTGCTGGCTCAGGACCTTCAGGATGGGCCTCAGGAATCTGCACATTTGATAAGCTTCCTAGTGATTTGTGTCCACTGAATTTTGAGGATCACTGCTGCGGTGGAAAGGGATCCCCAACCTTTTTGGTAAGTTACAAAGAATTTCAAGCATATCCAAAAGCAGGAGGGGCACATAATGGATCTCCATGAAGCTGCCAGTCAACTTTAATGATGATCAAAACAGGGCCGCCATGTTCATCGATGCCCTTACTTTCCCTGACCCGCTTTGTACTACTTTAAGCAAATCTGTTTTTTACATCATTTCACCTCTAAATGTATCTTAATGTAGTTTAAAGGGTAAGAGCTAATGTATTTTAGATCATAGCCTGAAAGATTCCTAGTTCCTTGGTGTTGTAGGTAGCATAATGCCATCTCCGCATCCACAGCTTCATCCCTAGAAACTGTGAATATTGGGCAAAAGAAACTTGCAGATATAATTAAAGTTAGGGTTTAACCCTTAACTGATATTATGCTTCTGGGATCACATATGACTCCCATGATGCACATACCTATGCTTAGGTAAGTGTTACAGAGCCCCATATCTGGTACCTCTCCAGGGGCCTATTTTGACCCTGTGATAACAGTCCAGGGTTAACAATATGGAGACTATTCTGAATTATTTGGATGTTTTCAAACTATGAGTCCCAAAAATCAGATAACCTTTTCCACCTGAAAGAAAGAAAGGAAGGCAGGAGAGACACGCAGCAGATGGCAAAGTCAGAGGGAGCCAAGTATGAGAAGGTTTGACCAGTGTTGCTGGCTCTGAGGGGGAGGGGCAGGATGCAAGGGCCAGATACAGGTCTCACAGAGCTAAGGATGGCCACCTGCTGAGGCCAATCAAGAAGTGAGGACCTTGGTCTAACAAAAGAAACTGACAGCCAACAACTTGAATAGCTGCAAACCAGATTCTTTCTTGGAGCTTTCAGAAAAGAGCACAGCCCTGCTGTTGCCTTGAATTTGGCCTTATGAGACTCTAAGGAGAAGCCCAGGTGAGCCTTACTGGGCCTAGACTCATGACCAACAGAACTGTGAGATAACTGGTGTTGTTTCAAGTTTCCAAATTAGTTACAGGAGCAATAGAAAATGAATACACTTGGTGTCATTGGATATCTAGACAGTTTTCAAAGTCCCCCTATTATCTAAGCATGCTTTTCTAGTTTTGTTTTGCTTTTGTGATACTGAGTGGGGGTGGTTAAACCCAAGGCCTCATGCATGCTGGATGAGTGCTCTGCCACTGAGCTGCATGCCAGACCCTTCTTTATTTTTACTTTTCATTTTGATACAGAGTCTTGTTAGGTTGTAGAAGCTGCCTCTGACCTTGAACTTACAGTCTTCCTGCCTCGGCCTCCTGAGTAGCTGAGATTACAGTGGGGCACCACCATCCTTGGCCTAAGCATGCTTTCCTACAGTTGGTTTGTTTGGATCAGGATTTAAGCAAGGTCCACATATCTTATTTGGTAATATGTTTCTGAAGGTTCTTTTAGTCCAAAATACTCCATTCCTCTTTTTCCCATTACCAATTTGTGGAAGAAGCCATCCTATTTTAAGCTGAAGGATTGTTTATATTTTAAATTTTCCATTTATAAACCAGGGTGTAGTTTAATATGCTCCTCTTCCCTCTGTATTTCCTCATAAGCTGGTGTTAGACTGAGTGGCATAGTCAGATTTAGGTCTGATACCTTTTTACCATAAGTGGTGTGCATATCTTCCTAATTTGTCAAATTGGGGGGCACCTTCTGTCTGGTTTTTGCTTCCTTTGTGATGTTAGGACTGATCCATGTAGGGTTCTTTCAGGTTTTATTTTTTTCATAATCTGGTTTATTTGGTCATCAATGATTTTTGTTTAGAACTACTTATTCATTAGGGATTACAGAATGGTGATATTCTGAATCTGTTACTTGTTTTTCCACTTAGCTAGAATCTTCTAGGGCTGGGATTTAGCTCAGTTGGTAGAGCGCTGTGCTGCAGTCTCTGAGGTCCCGAGTTCAATTCCCAGCACTGAAAAAATGGGAGAAGGACCTGGGAATCCACTCCCAAGGCAATCCCAAAACAGTCATTGAAAACCCTATGAGGGTCGCTATGAGTCGGATACCGACTCGACGGCACCTAACAACAACAGAATCTTCTAAGATGCAGCAGCTATTCATACAGGGAAGCCAGAATAGCTGCTTGATTCTGCAAAGGCATCAAAAGTGAACGGTCTGCTACATAGTGGTTAACTTGCCTTCAGTATATTATTATACAGGCTCGGGTTCTTGATTCTAAACTGGAGGCAGCATTGCAGGTTCGTTACAAGAATTCCATTATTGAACCTGTGTAAAAGTGCTCATGAAATGTTTACCACATCAGTAAAGTGCTTCTGGGGTGGCCCCGGCATCAGGTACCTATGAGACTCTTTGAGGGACACACTGCAATTGTCTGGCCCAGGGGAGATTCGCTCCTGGTGCTTTTGCCACTCAGAGGGCTGTCCTTCCCCCCAGGGCCTTTCGTGGTGCTCCGAGGAGCAGCTGTGACAATGGACAGGCTTGCACCAGCTTCTCCGGGACAGCTCCAAGGCTCTTGGCCACACCTCCCTAGGGCTTGGGACTTGCAGGGTTCATGCTTTTCCGTGAGCATTGTCATTGAGGAGCAGGAAAGAGAAGTGCAGGTCCAGGTAGGAGGCAATGGTCTGCTTCCTCTCTCAACTCATACATTAAGTGGCTGTGTGGCATGTTGTTAGAGTATAGTGGAGAACCAGAGGGCGTCTCTGAGGTCTCTTCCAGTTCCAACCTTCTTTCCTCGGAGTATAACAAGCTCAGCAACCAGGGCCAGGCAGTTTCGCCTGCCTCTGTCGCTTCCCACACTTCGACTGGTAGAACATTCTACAATCTCGGGACTCTCCAAGAAGGGTTATTGTCCTTCCAGCCTGGCTGGGCTGAGTGACCGTCTTTCTAATGGCTGTGACCCTCTCAGGCCTGTTCTGCATAATCAGAATAAATTGGAGGCTAAAATATTTGTCTGGACAATACTGATCAAAAACGCCCCTTGCTTTGATCTTTCAGGCAAAACAAGGTCTTCTCCCTGAATTCTGGCAATATTGACCTTGAGTCACTTGTTCAGCTTGGAAGGCAGCATTCTTATGGCTCATTAAGGCTCTTTTTCAGCAGCACAACCCTGACAAGGTCTTGGGCTTTGTGCTTTGCTTCAGTAATGGAAATAGCTCTTGGCAAGTGTGGAGTTTGGCCTGGAAACCCAGACTTCAGTGGTGCCAAACTGCTACCTGCCTCTGTCTGCACATTAAAGATTTGGATTGAGCATCTCCACAAAGGTACAGCTGGAGGGAGGAGACACTGAGGACAGGAGCAGATACCTGAGTGACAACACTCTTTGGGAAAGATTACCAAGGGCATCAAGCAATATTTTAGTTTCCATGCGAAGAGAATTAGCTCAGCAGTTGCAGCAACTGGGCTTTAGCTTTGTTAGGTGATTGATTGGTCTCAGCTGAATGTGCTAACCATGGCATGCCTAGCTTCCTTCCTGCTCTTTTGCTAGTACTAAATAGGGAATCCTTCGAAATGGAGATTGTGAAATCGGTAGCATGGACATATGCTAAATAATCTTTCCTGCTTCTATGACAAGGCAGGGAAAGAACATTGAGAACCAATTTTTATGAGTGTTACTTTTTCAACAAACTTAATAGATATCTCAGGGTGGGTATAGAGGACATCTGTTTCTTTTTTGTCCACCAAGAATCCCTTTGACTGGATTACATGGTCCCACAAATCACAGAGCTGCTGATTACCATAACTACCTCCTCTCCATCCTTACTCCAGCCAAGAAGATGAGCAAAGGACCTGGCCAGGCCAACTGAAGTTCCTCCATCCCCTGTCCCCTGTGAGTGGTCCTGAGATGGTCCTGGCCTGATACAGGCCAATCATTGTCTTTTAGTGGTTTCTGAGACCTTGATTTCCACTGGAATGCTGAGATGGCTTCATATAAAATTGAGCTCCCTGCAGCCATGACCCCTTCCTCATTATCCCCACCACACGGGGGATTCTATCAGCAGTAGGAAGGGTCAGTACTCAGAGAAGAGCTGAATCAAACATGGCAGTGTGCCACTGAGGTCATCTTTAACCCATGAGCTCCCTAGTGATATGAGTTAGTTTGGGGAAGTATGTTATTTGCAATCAAACAAGTTTTAACTCAGACATTGATTATAGATCCAAAGGTGAATTCAAATTGTAGTCTGCCACCTATCTACTGGTTGCTTGAACTTGGGCAGCTGGCTTCACTTTTTGAACCTGTTTCCTTATCTGTAAGTGGGGAAATTATATCTACCTGACAGGACTGCTATGAAGATTAATGAGGTCAGCAGCTGCCATGTAGTAGCCACTCAGAAAGTCCTTGTGGAGTACATAAAGGAATATTTCTTGAAAGAATCTAAGAGATGTTTTCACCTTGAGCTTGACAGTTGCTTCTCAAGGTAGGTCATGGGCACTATTGGGGGTGCATAATCAAGGGCTGTAGCATCAGCAACCAAGGAATAAATAAACATGTAGCTCTCCTTAGATCATCCATTTAATGAATTAATCTAATATATTTCATATTAAAAGAAAATATATTATGGAATAGAATATAGAGTCCTATGATTTTTAACATAAAATACAAGACTTTAAAAGAAATGCTTGCATGTAGAATGATGCTGACCTTTTCCACCCAGTGGGCTCCAACTGCAGGGTTTTAGGGGACTGAAGTGGAGCAGCGTGGGCCTGGGAGCTGGACATGGTGGCTCCAGGCTGTCTTGGTGACTGCATGAGGTCTGGGCAAGTCATTTAAGCTCTCTCATTCATTTTTCTTATCCAAAAACACAAGTTTATTTGTCCTGGAAATTTTCTCCCGGTGTCTACCAGGTCTTTGTCACGTGAGTTTGTGAAATCCTTGTCAGAAGTGTTCAAAGGGGAACTGAATGGATTAATTTATTAATTACAGGCTTTAACTAGTTTAATTTTAGGTTCAATTCCAAGAGTCTACTCTGAACCTTAGCCATGTATAATGAAATATTTTATGATTGGGACTCACATTTTCCAGTATAGTATGTCTAGATTTTTATGTTAGTAATTGAATATTAGTATTCAATATAGTAATTTAATTAATATTCATTCAATACTGATTTTATTTCTATATAATATCTGTCAGAACATTACTATGTATGTATCATAAAATTATGTCACTAATACTGTAGCACATGATAATACTATGTCAAGTCAAATGCTGATTTTTTAATACTAATTATATGTTGTTGTTGTTGTTGTTGTTGTTAAGTGCCGTTGAATCAGTGTTCAACTCATAGTGACCCTGTGTAAAACAGGTGAAACTCTGGCTGATTGTTTGGGGATTGTTCTGAGGAGTAGACTGCCACATTCTTCTCCCATTCTTTTTGCAGTGCTGGGGATCAAACACAGGGCCTAAGAGAGTGCAGAACTACATTCTACCAATTGAGCTAAATCCTGGCCCTAAATCTCCCTAATACTGTGCCAAGCCCAGCACTATTTTCAGTGTTTCACATTTATTCATAGGGTTTTCAGTGGCGGATTCTTTTTGGGAGTGGGCTGCTGGGTCCTTCTCCCATTCATTATATTGTTGTTGTTGTTGTTGTTAGGTGCCGTCGAGTCGGTATCCAACCCATAGCAACCCTCTGTACAACAGGGGAAATACTATTGTCAGTGCTTCTCTGCTGTTCATAGGGTTTTCAATGGCAGGTTGATTTTTTGGAGGGGGTTGCCATGTCCTTCTCCCAAGCCTACAGCTTCTGGTGTTCCCAGGCGGTCTCCCATCCAGGTACTAACCAGGCCCTACCCTGCTTAGCTTTCCGAGATCTGACGGGATCGGATGCCACAGGGCTACAGCTGCAGGCATTCATTATATAGATATTTTAAAATGTGGTTAAAACATAAACTCAAGCATGGAAAGCCTCTGGAGATTTATAGAAGAGGAAGAGGGTTTTATTAGACGTAGAATGGCAATATAAAACTTTGCTGGGAGAGCTGGAGACATTTTGTGCTTGCCATTCTTTCCAGCCTCCCTTGCAATTGGGTTGGACCATGTGACTAGTTATCACCAATTGGCTATGAATGGAAGTGACACATCAAACTGAGGTAGCAGGAAAAACTCCTGTGAGACACCCTCTGTCCCCATCCTCAGCTCTCTTTTCCCCTTCCTCAGAGATGGTGGAAGTTGGGTTTTGAGAGGGTGGAACCATAAGATGGGAAGCATGAGGATCTTTGAGAACAACAGCTCAACGGGAACTGCCAGGGCCATGGGTTAGGCTGGCTGAAAGAATGTACTGAATGAAGTCATTGAGATGTGAGGGTTGGTTATTTCTGAAGCATAACCTAACCTGTGCTGTCTGAGGCCTGGACTGATGTTTGTTGATTCTTTCTGGCCACAGATAAGACTATTGGCTCACTAGTTGCAAACAGCCAGAACCAAGAGAAAAGATGAATTTCTTGTTTCTACATGACCTTCCCCAAGTCTATATAAAAGACTCTATCTCATTCCTTCTCCTTACTTTCCATTGCTTCTCTGTTCCACCTCATAATACATATGTGTGTTGATTTAGAAGCATATAACAAACTCACTCCATAGTCTGTGAGTTTCTGAAAACCATTTTGTTCCTATAAGCATCTGGAGCATAGCAGGTGCTCAGTAACTATTTGTTGAATAAGTGAGGTGAATGAATGAACTTTAGAGAGGAAAATATCAAAAGGTTTTCAAAGCCAGCTATGACCAGGACAGTCAGGCTCTGAATTGCACTGTGGGTTCTAGACCAAACCACATGTTGGTTCTTCTATAGCTGAGTGGCGTGTACTGCTTTTGAGGGCTGAGGGGCCCACAATTCATCACAGGGCCTCTTCTCGGCCACACAACTTCTCCTGAGGTGACTTTGCTCTGAATTCACTGTGCTTAACTTGATGAGATCAGAATCCTCAGGTGTGAACTCCCCATTGCTCTTCTCATCCTTCAGATTTCGCCTTCACCCATAGGAAAGAGAATTCTTCTTTTCTAAGGCTGACTCCTCAACCCCAACTATGGACCCAAATGCTTCCAGCCTCCTTTCAGATCTCATTCCATCAATTTTCCCCTCTCCTGAGGTGGTGGTGAATTTTGTTAGGTGCTGGTGAGTCATGTCTGACTCACAGCAATCCTCATTGGGTTTTCAATGGCTGATTGTTTTGGGAGTGGACTGACACATTCTTCTCCCGTTCTTTTTGCAGTGCTGGGGATCAAACCCAGGGCCTAAGAGAGTGCAGAACTACATTCTACCAACTGAGCTAAACCCCGGCCCTAAAGCTCCCTAATACTGTGCCAAGCCCAGCACTATTTTCAGTGCTTCACACTTATTCATAGGGTTTTCAATGGCTGATTGTTTTGGAGGTGGGCTGCCAGGTCCTTCTCCATAGCCTGCAGCACCTGGTATTCCCAGAAGGTCTCCCATCCTAAGGCTAACCAGGCCGACCCTGATTAGCTTCTGAGATCAGATGGGATAGGATGCTAGGGTGCTAGGGTGGTACACCAGGGGTGGAATCCAGAATTCTTTCTCGTTACCAGCCTGTAATCCAATGTCCCCATCCTTCCTACTAATGATAAAGACTCACATTTACCCATCACCTCCTGAGTGACAGGCATTCTCACATCTGAATGAAACAGGTAATGTGCCCCATTTTATAGCTTGTGGGATGTCAGGCTCAGAGAGGGTAGGTGACTTTGCCAAGGTAACTTACCTGGTACCTGGCAGCCATGGGACTGGATTTTAGGAATTTGATACCAAATCGTAAATTTGATGCCAAGTCCTAACTTTTTTATCTCTGTGCCTATGGCTGTTCACAGGCACCCCTGCCTGAACCCTCCCCCATGCCCAGTGCTGCCTTTGTCGTTTTCCTCACTGCTCTGCCACCTGCCACCCCTGCTTCCCTTGCTGTTCACTCCTGTGACTTCTGACCCACTGCTACCCTGACATGGCTCTCTGTAGTCAGTGGTGACCCTGAATGGGCCATTCTCAGTATTCATCCTGCCTGGTCTCTGATCTACCCCCTCCTGCAATGCTTGGTCGTCTGTCTCAGTGGTTCTCTGATTCTTATCACCTGGAGTTTCCCAGGTGTCTCCTCTCCATCTTCTATCTTCCCAACCATGGGCAACTTGCACTGTGATGGCCCTGGCCTTCCTCTTCGATTTCCCTAGCTCTCTCAGGATTCATTAAGCCATGTCTTCTGCTGTCATCCCTGAGATGATAACTCTTTGACATCCAGGTGTTGTCTCAGCCACACCTTCCCAGCGTTGGGTAGAAGCCTCAGACTTTGTATATGCCAAGGATGTGCAAGTGTTCTTTGTGTATGCCTGATTGTATCATTTTTCATTCACCAAGTCCTGCCTTCCTTTGCATGTCATCTCTTGGTATTTGTGGTAGTCACAGCCACTCAACCAGCTGGACTTCTCCCTGTTCATGACCTTATACTTTTAGATGCCGAGTTCCATCCAATCTTCCTTGGAGACGTCTGGTGAGTCCAACCCTTCTTCCCATTCCCAAAACTGTGCCTAAGTTCAGGCTACATTTTTCTCATCTGGAGTGGCTAAAGCCTTCAAAGTAAAGCCTTTTTAAAAATGATGTAGGTGTGTAAACAGAAAAAAAAAACCTAATATTTTTTATTATTATTCCTATTGCTGTGATGGGCTGGGATTTGGCTCAGTTGGTAGAGCGCTGCACTGCAGTCTCTGAGGTCCTGAGTTCAATTCCCAGCACCGCAAAAATGGGAGACGGGCCTGGCAATCCACTCCCAAGGCAATCCCGAAGCACTCAGCCATTGAAAACCCTGTGAGGGTCACTATGAGTCAGATACCGACTCGACGGCACCTAACAACAACAACAACATTGCTGTTATAATTGTAGACCTCTCTCTTTCTAGTCCTTTTCCTGCTCTGGACTCCCAGTGAAACTTTAGCAGGGACTGCTGTGTGCTTTCACACCTGGCTGCTCTATCCCTGCATCCTCCAGGTGATTTACAGTTCTCAGAGAGGTGGGTAACTCTTCCTGTGTCCTTGGGCCCATGTCCCTCCTGGCCCCTTGGCTCACAAGCCTCCTTGCCTCTCTGTCTACCAGCAGATTCACACTCCTTCCTAACGTCCTACCCCAGGTAGCTTCCTTCCTGAAACTCTCCAATTCCCTGATAGTTACCGGTGCTCTCCTCCAATTTTATAGAACACTGGACCTATCTTTTACAGCCTTTATTATGCTACATCATAGTTTTTGATTGTGTATCTGTTTCCTAAGTTGGACCAAGTCTTACTCTGGGCTGCTGTAACAAAACATCTTAGATTGTGTGGCTTATAAACAACAGGAATTTATTTCTCACACCTCTAGAAACTTGGCCAAGGTGTTTATGGACCTAGTGTCTAGTGAAGGCTTGCTGTCTTCATAGACAGATGTCTTTCCATTGTAACATCACATGGTGGAGGGGGCAAGCAAACTTCCTCTGGTCTCTTTTATCAGGGCATTAATCATTCATTTGTCCTCTACCCTCATGACCTAACCACTTCCCAAAAGGCTCACCTCCCAATACTATCAACTTGGAGGTTAGGATTTTAACTTAGGATTTTATAGACACCCAAACATTCAGATCACAGTGGACCACAAAGTTTTCATGGACAGGGAATGAATCTAATCCTATATGTTCCCAGCATGGAGCATACTTCTGGAAAAGGATCAATTATATGAACATTTCTAATGGTTTATGGTAATCTTCACATTCTCCTTCATTTGATGAAAGCTGCTCCTGGGATCTTTCTAATGTTGCTCTAAAGTGCTCCTTCAGCTCCACCACAGTAGCCACAGGGACCACTTCCCGACTCTGTGCACCTATTTCTTACCCAGACCACCACAGTATCCTCCTGACCGCTCTCCTGGGTGTCTTGTTCTGCTTCAGTCTTCTCCACCCTATAGCCAGGGAGATCTTAAAAAGCACACTTGATGGTGCAATTTCCTTGCCTTTTTAGGCCTATGGTGGCTGCCTGAGTTTTTAGGATAAGACTACAGTCTTTTGCATGGCATGGCAGGGTCTGGCTCCTCTTTCTGCTCTCTTTGTCTGGCCAGCTATACCTCATGCTACTCACTGTGGGGAGGCTGGGGGGCCTGCCCTTCCCCAGCCCCACAACTGGGTTCCTTGGACGTAGTAAGCACCCTAGACTTCTCATGCAGAGACTTACTCTGTGATCTGTGTGGCAATCTGTGCAAATATTTGCTTGATGTCTGCATCTCTCTCTGAGAACAGAGGCTTGAACCATCTCACTTTGGGCTGTATCTGCAGGGTGGGGCCCAAGTTTGGGGCTCACCTTTCAATTAGGAGTTGCATAGTCAATAACCAAAAGGCTTTTCTGCCCCACTCTGAGGGCCACTTTCCTCCTGTTAGGAGCAATTCTAGGATAGCAAAGCAAGGATGAATGTCTTTACCCTTAATAATGTTATCAGAAATAACAAGAGTAGCTGATTTTTTTTAGACCCCAGCTCATGTTACAAGCTTTCATGCATTGGCTTCATGCTAACTCTATCAGATATATACTATACTACCCTCATTTTTCAAATGATATAAGAGAGGTACAGAGAGGGTAAGTTTGCCCTCCTGGGAAGTGGTGGAGCTAACATTGTTACTCCTAAAAGCACTGACCCTAACTTCCTGAGCCTGGCTTTCATGGGGCTCTTGGTTTGATCCTCCCTCCATTCTCTTTGACTAGAGAAGAGTGGCAGCAGGGATTGAGGGAGAAAAAGGGAAGTGCCAGGCTCTAACGCAGAAGTTGGGTGGAGGGAGGCTCTGAGGACTCAGGAACCATGTGGGATGCTCAGTTAGAAGAGACGTTTCACCTCCATGGGTCATTTCAGAGAGTGTGAGGTGGACTCAGAAGGCATCTACAATGATTTTTCCATTATAAAAGTTGTCTTTGGTGATGTGGAAAAAGATCTAGCCCAGCAGCAAACATGACTTTTCTTTTCTCCTAATTAATTTTATTTTCTGCCAAAGAAATTGACTGTGTCCCTTTAAACAACACCAAGCCCACAGCAAGGTGCCCCTGGAGGGAACCATAGGATCAATTTTTCAGCCAGGCACTAGGCAGCCTGGCCTTACAGGCTTCAAGCTTTTAATTTGCTTATACATAGAGTGGCTTGAGCTCTATACATTACCAAATCAATGCAAATCAGTTTAGTTAAAGCTGGTTCAATTTTAAAAGAATTTCATTAACCAGCAAAAAAAGCTTGGTTTAATATAATTACTATAGGATCCCAAACTCATGAGAAAGAATTCCTTTTCTATAATGATCTTAACATTTATATTAAGGTATCTTCTAAGGGGAATAAAAAAAAAAGGAAACAAAAAAGCATCCTAGAGAAAGATGCTGAAAATAACAGTTTTTACTTTTACAGAATTCAGTGCTGAAACTACCATTAAACTTCTCTTCCCAAATGGGAAAGACCTTGGGAAGAAAATGAATTTTTTTGAGCATTTGGTATGGATGTGTATAGATACATATCCCTAGACACATGTTCATTGCATTATCTAATCCACACAGAATCATAACCATCCACATGCAGACGAGACCTCAGTGGCATTTCCTATAATCACATACTTTTACAGAAGAGAAAACTGACGCCCAGAGACCATAAATGGCAATCAGAGGTCAGCCATCTGGTTAGATGGCCTGGAAATCAGGTCCAAGCCCCCCTATCCTTACTTGCCTCTTCTTCCCTCCTGCCGCTTCACAGCAGGTGAGGAAAAGCTTTCTGGGAAGTTACCTCCCTGGAAGTGCTTTTAATAAAATAGAAATTCCTACCATGTGCAACATGGAAGACATTAAGCTAAGTGAAATAAGCCAGTCATAATAGGACAAATGGTGGTGTACCTCTTTGAGGTGTATAAAGTAGCAGAGTGGAATGGTGGCTGGCCGCAACTGCAGGAGGGAGATTGGGGAGCATCTAATCAATAGGCATAAAATTTCAGCCCTGCAAAATGAGAAAGTTCTAGGGATCTGTGCATGGGGCATAAAACTGGATGGAGCTCTAACAAATTTTCTAAGACGGCAGGGGTCATGGTAAGTGTTCTCACCACAATAAAATAAAATGTAAGGTTTTTTTTTTTTTTTTTTTTTTTTTTTTTTTGTAAAGGGCCATTGGTAAATAATGCACGTATATTTTTACATGAAGTGGGCTACCTCTTTTGTGACTTGGAAAAAAGGCATTGGTGACTTTGTCCAGCATTGAATGTAGGTTTTTTTTTTCTCCTAATGAATTTATTTTCTGCCAAAGAAAATGAGTGTGTCCTTTTAAACAGCTCAGTCCCTAAAGTGAGGTACCATGAGAGGCATCTGTTAAAGAAAGGAACTTCTGCTTCATCTTACCAGGACCTCACCCCATGTCCACACCAGCACTAACCTTGCTGTCTCCTGGAAGAGGTTAATGGCTTTGTCTGAGATTTGAGTTTCTACTAGGCCCTGATAGACTCCAGGGTGAGATTGTTGAGCCTTAAATTTCTGCACCATACTCTCCAACTCCAAGGTCTTGCTCTGCTTTAGTGAGACCACCTGCATCCTCTGGAGGCCCAGTCATTTTCTTTTTGTCCTTCTTCTTCCACTGACCCTGTGACTTAATGGGTAAGGCAGCCTGGGGTCTCTTCTGCAGCCAATACACCCTTGTTTCAGAGGGCAGAGAAGAAGAACTTACCTTTGCCTCAGAGGACAGAGAACAGGAATGGAGCAAAGGACCTGGCATCTGAATGTGATGCTCTAATCAAGCTCTTGCCGAAGAGCCCTACATTAGGAATACCAAAACCTTGTGCAGATATGCATAGGCCAGTTCTTTCATTTTCCATCAGATTTGGAGAGGAGATTCCAATTAGCCCCAGGTTTTCTGAGCATAATCTAAGTTCACTCTCTGATCCAAAATCCTTGGGACCAGATAGGTTAGGAAGCTCAGAATTGTTTTATGGCCACTAGGCTAGAGAGTGGTATAAATATCTAGTTATAGTTGAAAATGAGTGTAGCATGAAGTTGTGAAAATTTAATAGATAATGGAGTGGTAGAGAATTTAACGGGATGAATAGATTTACTACTCTTTTCAAATTGTTTCACACAGAACTGGATGGCTGAAGGACATGGGATGGGTGGCCTCCCAGAGCAGCTGTGCTGCCTGCTAATGTCGTCATCTGCACCATGTTGTAGTGTGATGTTCAAAGTCATGTGCTTTGGAGGCACTGGAAGGGTCTGGACCCTCCTTGCTTCTGAGTCCTCACCAGCTGTCAGTAGCAGTATCTCTTTTCTTGTCTCATCAGCCCTGGCTTCCTGCCATTGTTAGTCCCTGACCGCCACAAAATCTGTTTGGGTCCCTTTGCACTGCTCTGCCACCTCTTCAACTGATGCCCTCCAAGTGAAATTGTCCTTCCTGCCAGAGCCTTGCCTGATATGTGGAAAGCAGTTCTTTTAAGGGGAGTTTAATATACATCAATTAGCTTACTTATGGGCTGGGGTTTAGGTCAGTTGGGAGAGTGCTGGTCTGCATTCTCTGAGGCCCCAGGTTTGAGCCCTAGCACCTCAAAAATTGGTGAAGGATGTAGCAATCCACTCCTGAAGCAATCCAGAAACAATCAGCCATTGAGGGTCACAACGAGTCGGATTCAACTCGATGGCACCTAACAACAAGTTTACTTATATCAGGCCATAGTACACTTTTAAAAAGAAATTGCAAACACTGAATGAATTGATTTGGTCCTTCTGAATTATCCAGAAATTGTAGTGACCTGGCTGAAGATGTAACTAAATGGTAGGAAATTTGCCTACCATGTATGAGGCCCTGGGTTCGATCTTCAGGGCCACAAAAAAAAAACCAAAAAAAAAAAAACCATGGTGATTTGCATGATACTGTTAACAGAGACAGAAGGTGAAGGGATAGACAGTTTTCAGAGGTCTGCAGTTGCTGAGGTAGTAGCATACCCATTTCACAGATGTGAAAAATGACGATGCAAAGCACTGCCTTTTTCAACCTCCATTGCTCCTGACCTCACACCGAGGCTGAGGCTGCACTCTATCTGCGATGTAGAGTTTGTTAGTAGGAAGAAAGCCAAGAGGCTGTCTTCATTGGAGAAGCCAGTAGGGCCCGAAAAAGCAGACTGGGGATTCAGGTCATTTTTCTTGAACTCCATGGACATGTCTGGCCATGGTAATGTTTTGCTTTGGCAAGGGCTTCTTCATTGCTCAGGTAGAAACGAACTTTCCTGGGAGCCAGCAAGAGCCAGGGAAGGGCGTGGCCTTTCTGTTCTGAACAAACTGATTGGAATTGTCTTGGGATGCAGGCAAGATTCTGAACATGGGGAGAAAGGGGGCCGGGCTCCGGAGGTCAGCCCTGATGCAGTGCAGATGTGGGTGGTGAGGGGCCATCTGTCCTCAGCTCACTCAGCCCTTCTGTTGTGTCTGCCTCAGGCCCTCTTGGCCTGGGCTAGCGCCACTCTATTTTTAGCATGTGTCACCTTTCTGTCTGTGAGGTTGCTATTCCCAGCTTAGGAAAACACAGTCACGCCGTGGACCTATGCGCTGGCCCCTCACCTCTCTCCGAGCTCCCCTGACCTCGGTGGCAAAGAGACAGCCACTGGGACCAACACGGCTCCTCTGGAGTCTCGGAGGAAAGTTCTTATGGCCGGAGAATTTTCCAAGGCTGCTCTGAGAAATTGTTTGCCAAAGAGACTCCAGGGCCCTCTCCTGACTGCACAGTAGAGCACATAGTGGCACATAGGATGAGGGAGCCACAGATTGGCCAAGAGACCACCCAGGCTTGATGGAGGAAGGCGGGCCTGGGTTCCCCTGTCCTTGTGCCACATCTACTGGAAGACTTTGAAAAGTGTGGCTTCCATATCATCTATCATCTTTATTCTTGGTGTTCTTGAACAAGCAAAAACCCCTATATGTTATTTTTTCTATTCATTTATTTATTTTTGTTTTGGTAGGGTCTTGCCATGTAGTCCAGGCTATCCTGAGGTTGCTTGTAGCCCAGGCTGGACTTGAACTTGCAATTCTCTTGCCTCAGCCTCCTGAGTGCTGGGATTGCAGATTTGCATCACCATGCCTGGATCTTATTGTTACTGTTGATAATAACATTTATATACTCATTAGGGAAGTTTTTAAAATATTGAAACAGGGAAGGGACAAACCAAATGTAACCTATATGAAATCATCTCCTAGAGATAATTGCACATTAGTAGACTTACTGCTAATCCTTTTGAGTTATATATATATTTTCACATAGTTAAATAATATGATAGAATATTACAAAGAATGGTTGTTAAAAGCCTACTTTTTCTGATTATAAAGGTTTAGGCATATCGTGCATACCATCTAGAAAATGAACTAAAAATAAAAAAGAAACAGATCTTCAATCTCTTACCCTCATGGATTATCACTGCTAATTTATTGACATTTTTCCTGACAGCTTTTTAAAAATGCGTTTTAAACATAATCAAGATCATATTGCCTATTTGATTTTCGAGTTCACTCAATGAAAAAAATTCACAGCTTCTTGAAGAAAGAGGATATGAAGAGAGTATTGGTCCCTGATCTTTATCAATTAGCCCAATGATTCAGTTAATTAAGCAAATAACTCCAGGAGATGCAAAATCACTCCAGTTCTTGGACAATAAGCATTTATCATCTATTATGATATACGAAGCTTCTTCTAAGCATTTATTTGCATAGTTCACCTGACAAATTGTTATAACTTTGCAAAACATTTTGCATCATTAGCAAGTGATGGAAGAGAATGACACCTGTGGTCATTGAGTGCAAGAAGTTTTCCTCCTAAAAAAGTGAAGAATATGAAGTAAGAAACGCATTTCCTATTATTAGCAATAAGTGGGAATTTTAATAGGGCCAAGTTTGTGCTGGTTTGCAGAACCTACCTATAACACACAATCTAAATGACTGCTTGAGTCTGGAGCTCAAGCTGAGTAAAGGAAAATGATTTAAAGTTGTTAATTTGATTGCTCCTTTGTAAGTGCATATCTGTGATCAGGTTTTGCAGTAGGGACACATGGATGCTCTATAACTGGAACATCTGCTGTTCTATATGAAAGATGCTTGTTTGCATTTTACGTTCTTGAGTATCACATACTCCTTCCTTAGAATTTTGAAGGAAATTTTTGAATTTTGTTCTTCAATATTACACAGCTACCCAGAGCCAGCCTGATGTTTTATTCTTTGCATGTAACCTAGTTGTGTGTGTTGTTGTTGTTAGGTGCTGTCCAGTTGGTGTCTGACTCGTAGCGACCCTATGCACAATAGTCAAAACAGTATTGTTAGTGCTTCTCTGCTATTCATAGGGTTTTCAATGGCTGATTGTTTTTTGGGATTGGGTTGCTGGGTCCTTGTCCGAAGCCTACAGTATCTGGTGTTCCCAGGCAGTCTCCCATCCAAGTCCGACCCATCTTACCTTCCAAGATCTGATGAGATCAGATGCCACAGTGGTATGGCTGCAGGTTTTTAGTTGTGTTTAGAGCTTTTACATTTTAATACTGAGATTAAAATATTTTTCAAAAAATACATTTGCATGAACCTATTTTTATTGATTTTAGACCAGCACATAGTAACCCTTCATTCTGAACAGTCTTCCTCTTTTCCCCAGGGAAAGTCTTTAAAAATTGCATCTTGTAATAAGGTTGTTGTCTCTTTCTACCTCAAAAACACTCAGAGTGTTGATTATCCATTTTCTAACTTTAAAAAATTTTACTGCTGATTCTATACATCCAGGAAGAATTCCACAAGTTTGCCCTTCACATATTCGTTCTGTTTTTTGTAACCTCAATTCTACTCTGCTGCCTACAATGAGGATTTTAGTTCTGTCATTGCATTTTTGGTTTCTTTTATCTTCTCTATTATCATTCTCAACTTTTTTTTATATAATCCTATCTTCATTTTTTTTTGTCTTTTGTACGGAGGAATAGAATTTTCTTATGTTCAGTTGAGGATGTCAAAAATCCACTGAAAAACGTCCCCTTATTCAGATGGTAAGTTCCTGTCAGAGGTATGCTCATCCTCTTCATGTTCTATACAATGTTTTCTTTTCTTTGGTGTCAATGTTTTTCATGACTTCCCATAAAGGTTTTAAAATTCCCTCACACTTAATCATGGGGAGATTGAGCCAGACTCATTGTTTTGCATTAAACATGTGGAATGCATTTTTCTCGAGTTGGATTTCTACCACTTTGGGTAATGGTGGAGTCTTCTTACCTCCTCTCATCCAGTGCACAGTTGATGTGCACACTTAGTCCAAATCACAGTATCTTTATTTGTGGGGGGCTGGCCACTGGCAGTCTTGGCTTTTGGTGGGAATTTCAGTTTTCAACTTTTCCTATATCCTCAGATGAGTCAGTAGAAATCAGAGAGACTATGTGATTTGTTCTTTTTATAGAAAATGTTCAAGGCAAGACTATCTATTATGTCTTTGGTAGGTTTTATATATATATATATATATATGTATATTATATAATATATATAATATATATATAATATATATGTATATTATATAATATATATAATATATATATAATATATATATATAATTCACTGAACTCTTTCAAGTTCCCTTTGAGTCAATATTATTATCTCTCTTTTACAACTAGAGATATATATTGGAACTTAAGAAAAAGATGAAGTATCAGGAAGGAATATCAAGTTTTTTTAGACTTATAGAAAAATTAAAAATGGCTAGGTAACATGGCACACACTTGTAATTCTAGCAACTCAGGAGGCTGAAACAGGAGGATCTTGAGTTTGAGGCCAGAGGCAGCCTGCTCAACTCAGTGAGATGCTGCCTCAAAATAAAAAATGGTAAGAGGCTGGAAGTTAGCCTTGTGTTCAATCCCCCAGTACTGCAAAACAACAACAACAAAAAATTAAATGAAATGTTTCATACCCCAAAGACATTTGTCAAAAAAGATACAAATGGATCTTTCAATGATTAGGTATTTTTATAAGAATGTTAGATGTTTTTACCAACTAAGTGCCTAGAAACATAGAGAAAAGTACAGAATTAACCATGGGCTACACAGCACAGCTATTATAGATGGAGAGATACAAATTAACTCTTAATCTAGATTTAACAGAGACTTTTAGTCCTTTATAGAAAATTAGTGTAATTGAAATATAAATATACACACATGTATTTTTGACTCTAATCTGCACTCTTTTAAGAGTTTCAGAGGGCTACAAAATCAGATGTGGATTAAAATCACACGTGGATTGGACTGCAGTCGAGAAAACTCTCTTGAGAACTCTCATGCAAATCCAATCTGCATGCAATCAGAACCCACATCTGATTTTGTACCCCTCTAAAACTCTTGAAAGGGTACAAACTAGAATTTAGAATACATGGTGTATAAGTTGAAAGTCAGAACTATTGTGGAGATGCCTGGCCTCTCTAATGCACAAATATTTCATATGACAAATATTTCTTAATTATAATGATGTCGATGATGGTGATGATCATTGTACTAGTCAGGCGGTGTGTCACCATGGCAGAGAAACCAGCTGAAGTAAACTTATGGGAGGGAATATTAATTGGGGGCTCCTGGTTAGAACATCAGTCCATCAACGCGGCATGGCAGGAATGGCAGCAGCAGCCAGCAAGGCATGAGGCAGAAAGCCCCACATCTCTGTGATCAGAAAGCAGTGAGCAGTAGAGTGATCAGAACCTTGGGTCTAGGTAAAAACTCCCAAAGGCCCGCCTGCAGTGACTTGTTTCCCCTAAGCTAGAACCCCCCTCTCAAAGTTCCATAATCCTCCTTGATAGAACCACCAGCTGGGTGCCCAACATTCAAACATATGACTTTCAGAGGACATTTAGATCCAAACCATAATAATGATAGTGATGATGATTAGAGTTTAGAGGCAGATACTTGAGAGATATGTACAGAATTTATAGTAGAAGTGCAGTATGTTTTCTCTCAGACAAATGGCAAAAGCCTAGAGGTGTAACTGCTGGCAGCACTGGGGGAAGAACTGTGATTCAGAAGCTAGAAGATTCTTAGGAAGGGCCTATAAACTGGCCTTTTAGGGAAAGTTCAAACACAGTCAAGCCCAATGAACTTTGGACTTCCCCTCCCAGTTGCAAGTCTCCTTGGAAGGTCTGGATCTCTCACAGTTGGAAGCAGCACTACACTTTGCCCCTGGTGGCCTCACTGTGCAAGCAATTTAGAATTTCCAGCATGCTGAGGGGCCCTGGGAGTGAAGTTTTCACACTAACCCTGCGGGTGCTGGGAGCCTTGTCTCCCTAAAGTGAGGTGATAATGCAGTATGTCAGGAAATGAGTCCAGAAGTAGCCATGGATGTGCTCATCTTTTTTACCCAGGGTTGTACCCCGAAAGCTACTGGCTGTTCTGGGGAGAAGTTCAAGGTCAAGGAAAGAAATTGCTTATTTAGATTTCAGGGGAATCACAGAAAATTAACCTTATACAACTCAAATGACTACAAAATTTCCAAGGCTCTATGTCCACTCTGAAGATGCTTTCTTGTCCCTAGGCGGGAGACGAGGCCACAGAACAGTCACTGTGGCAAGGAGGAATACCTAAGCACTTCCCCACTGACCTCAACTGTTCCTGCTTAGAATGTAGGAGATGTCCTCCCCTGCATTGAAGTGTGCATAGCTTTGTCCTTCCTGGAAGGATGGTTGCTCCTCATGGAAGAGCATTGGCAACATAGGATGGTTCAATGTTATAGATACTGGGATATGGCAGTCCTTTTACTACAGAGTTCTTGGAACTTGACAAATGGTAGACATTATTTACTACAAGTTATTTAGAGTTCATCATATTATGGGAAAAGCTGATATTAATTGACTTCTGGTGAATGAATCAATAATTTGTGGTGCTGCTATTATTATTTTAAATCTTTACAGATTTAAGAACACAGTACCGTAGGTGTGGCTCATCATGAGATACTACATTCTAGGATATCCTGTTATTGAGAATTATTCCATGAAACATGAGACACAAATGCTTGATCAATGACTGATGCCAAAGCTAAATCAAAGTGTCAGGGGATGAAAATAAAGTGATTTCACCTGGCCTCATGGTTCCCATGTGAGGTGGAATCTGCAGGTTCACACATTCTGCCTAGCCTTTCTAGGTTCTACCTTCCTGGGGATGTTGCAGCATAGGAGGTATCCTTTAAACTGGTGGTCTCCCGAGGCCCACCTTGAGCCTCTTTCCCACAGAAAGTGAGCAGAGGTGTAAATATGGCCACTCACAGCAGCTAAGAGACATGAGCTGTAATTCTAGTGGCCCCATCCCTAACTTGTAGTATGGTCTCTGTGAATCTCACTTTGCTCTGCTGTAGTACAGAGGTGTTAAATCCAGTCCTCAAAGGAGCCCTTTTGTGAGGCACTCTTTGAGCAAGTGGAAAAAGCACATGGAGACAAGTTAGCTCCTTTGTCAAAGTCCTGCCATTAAGCTAGCGCCAACATGGACTTCCTCTATAGTTAGTAGCTTCACTGGCCAGTCACAGGGGATGGAGTGACCAGGCTTTGGAATTTGTAAGGTCAATGTACCAGATTGGTTCTAAAATGCTGAAGACCTACTTTGTTGTTGTTGCTATGTGCCCTCGAGTTTATGTCTGACTCATAGGACCCTATGTACAACAGGCAAAACACTATTGTCAGTGCTTCTCTGCCACTAATAGAGTTTTCAATGGCTGATTGATTTTTGGGAGTGGGTTGCCAGGTCTGTCTCCCAAGCCTACAGAACCTGGTGTTCCCAGGTGGTCTCCCATCCAAGTACTAACCAGGCCCGACCCTGCTTAGCTTCTGAGATCTGATGGGGGATTGGATGCCACAGTAGGACAGCTGCAGGTGAAGACCTACTAAGACTTGTATGTTCTATTCTTCTCTCTACCATGGGGGCATAGGCATGGAGAGGCCCGCTGAGCAGCAGCAAGGGCCAAGGGGTTTCACACACAATTGCAACACTGGGACTGGTGATACCTACATTTGGTGCAGAGTTAGGGGCTTGGGTAGATGGCCCCACAGCAGATAATTCATACAGGGGAGGGTGGATGAAGAGCAAGAGCCAAGGACATGTTAAAAGGGGCCAAGAATGTGATGGAGCTGAGTAGCAAAGGCATGGATGGATCCCTAGCAGGGTCCCTAGGAGAAGAGCAGCTGCTTGTAGCACTTTTTCCACAGCACTTTGTGTCTTGTCATGTACACAGTGATGGGAATGGGAACTGGTCAGCGATATATTCCAGAGACGTGGACACTTGGCCATTTATGTTTTCAACACCCACTTAATACCCAAGTCAGAATTCTCCAGCTTCAGAATATCCATGTCCTTACTGTTCAAGCTTCACAAGCCAGAGAGTGCAGAGGGGGGCAGCATTAGGATGCCAGGTCCAACCCATTCATCTGCAAGCATTCTGGTCTTTGGAAGAACTCCTCTCCATGATGTCCATTATTTCTGAGCAGTTGCAAGGGGTGCTTGTGTGTGCTCAGTTCCAGTCATTAATTGCTACCACATCTGGTAATGAGACAGGTAATCACTGGGCACATAGAGGTGCTTCTCTGAGCTGAACTATGCCTTGTTGTCCAAGTCACTGCCCCAGGGCAAGGGAGCTGGGCCCTTGGCCTCTCCAAGGCTCAAGGTCATGGACCCCTGACCATGGCAGGGTGGCTGCAGTTGAGAGACCAATTCAAGTCTCCCTGCTAGGAAGCTGGGGCTCCACCTGATCTCTGAATGGAAGACCTTAGAATCCAAGCTGCTCTCCTGGAAATGAGAGCCCCCCCCCAACACCTGTTGTTAAAATCATTTGGTGGCAGGACAAGGCTCCTTGAGCTCTAAGTGAGGCAGCTCTTCTGATTTCCACACCAAGTTCTTTTTTCCCAGGACACACGCCTGCCACTTAAGGGGCAGTATGTGAAGGTCAGGGAGCTGGCATCATTCTGTGTCCAGAATTTTGCTTACCCCTTGTGTGGGGGCCTCAAGGTTCAGGCTGGGCTATGGTACTTGGATTCCTTGTCCCTCTTGGTAAATTTTCTCAGCAGATTCTGTCTTCTTGTTCACAGTCCTGCCTCCACTGGGCCTTCTTGGTCTCTCCATGCCTATGGATATTTAAGCAATAATTCTGGCAGGATCCAAATTTATTATTTTCCTTACTATATATTACCAAGAACGGTTCAGCCTCTGTGTAAGTCAGAGGACTGACCAAGGGGGCAGGCAGTTTTCTCACCTAACACATTGAGCTGAAGCATCAGGTCCCTGTGCCTTCCCAGCCACCAGACCAGGCCATGAGGATGCCGATGGAACTAATGTGGTGTTGCCAGCACCAGAAGAGGACATTGGGTTAGGTTTGAGAGGAGTTCCCATGGGGAAAAGTCTGGATGAGCCATGTTCAAATCCCAGCCCTACTGCTTCCTGGCTGTGTGACAAGTCACCCTGCCTTTTTGTACATTTCTTCATCTACAAAAGAAGGCTGATACTAGTGTCCACTGTGTGGGGTTATGGTGATGATTAAATGAGCTCATACAGGCTAACTGTTAGGCTTGCTATTGTATATACATTATTGCTATTATCGCTGGGTTTTAAAGCCACTAAGCACACTCAAACTCTCTGAATGTGAAGCTGCCCAGGCGGGGCAGGGTGAACCCCACAGTTAGCATCCCTCAGGGACTCCTGGAGATTCTGGTGCTTCAGTGACCTGTACAACACAGTGGACAAGCAGCCCTGACTTATAGCATTCTTCCTGGTATGGAATTCGGACCAAAATTCCTGCCAGGCCCCAAACACTCGACTTGGACTATTTTTTCATGACCCGAATGACTTGGACTCGAAAAAACTCCTCCCACAAGGAGACCAGGGCGCCGAATCCTGGTGGGAAAAGAGCAGATTGTCAGACGAGCCTTTGGAGGGTTTGACCTCCTGACTTCTAATTATTTTTCCTGTTATTTATACAGCTGAGTCAGAGGGTCCAGGGGAGCAAGACAGTTCTAGGGGCCAGGGAAAGGAAGAGAGCTTGAAGAGCAAGAGGAAGACAGAAAGAGAGAACCTGGGAGAAAGCTGGGAGTAAGCAATTCATTCAGCAGTCTTGGCAGAGAAATCCCAATTTACTGGACATATTGTGTGGACTTCCCAGTACCTTTGTAAAAGGATGTCTTGTCCATAGCATTTTGGCATTTTTTACTCCAGGGTTTAGCCAAAATTGGAAAGTTTAAAGACACAGGAAAGTCATTGGAAGGATCGCAAAGTGCTGAGGCTGTGGTTGTGAGCTGTGGGTTCTGATTCATTCCTGCTTCTTTGGATCAATGTAACTGTCACTCCTAAACACCACGAGAAGCAAAGTTAGCTTGTATAGCCTAAGTGCTGGCTTAAAGATTATGGACTGGCCTTACCTGATTGAAAATGTCCAGGAGTTCTCCTGTAGGCAAACGGGGAGCCTTATTTATTTATTTTTGTTCCTTCTTTGACTAAGGCTCCTGCGCTATTTAATGATTGTTTTTTAAAAGGGATTAAAAAAACTTTTTCATGGCAGTTTTAGACCTCATTCCATACTTTAGCACAATATTAGTGGACATTTCTCATCTAGTATTTGAAAGTAGCAGTGTGTGTTTCCAGTGGTCATTGTTATCACCACTTATGAGAATAAATATTTATTAAGCATCTACTATGTTTCCAACATCATTGAAACAAGAGAGACAGAAAAAGAATTGACGCTTTTGAATTGTGGTACTAGAGATGTCTACTGAATATACCATGGACTGCCAAAAGAACCAAGAAATCTGTCCTAGAAGAAGTGCAACCAGAGTGCTCCTTGGAAGCAAGAATGGCCAGACTGCGTCTTACATATTTTGGACATGTAGTCAGGAGAGATCAATCCCTGGAGAAGGACATCATGTTTGGGAGAGTGGCAGGTCAACGCAAAAGAGGAAAACCCTCCACCAGATGGATTGACACAGTGTCTGCAACAGTGGGCTTAAACATAAGATCATTTGCCTGGCACAGAATCGGCAAGTGTTTCGATCTGCTGTACATAGGGTTGCTATGAGTCGGACTCGACTCGACGGCACCTAACAACAACAACATGTTTCCAACCCTCTTCTAAGCAATTTATGAACCACATTATTAAAAAGAACATTATGTGGTAAATTCTGTTACCTCATTTTACTGTTAAGGAAATAGAGGCCCAGAGAGATCAGGTAATTTGCAAGATCACACAGTGGAAGAGACAGACAGGATTGCAACTGTGGTTGGCTGCATCCCAGCTCACAATTGATTCCACTTACTCCTTGGTGCTCAACTGCCCTTTCAAACAAACTTGCTGCCCCTTATGAAGTGTGAGCTCTTATGCATTCCAAGCGTCCAGCAGGGTCTGTACAGTAGCCCTTCACTCATCTTTCGGCTTTCACTAGGCCTTCTCCCAGTTTGTTTCCATGCAGCAGCCAGAATAAGTGTCTTTTTAACATCTCACTATGAAAAACTGCATACATACTAGAAGGAAGGATGCTTACAGTGAACAACAATATGTTGTTGCTGTTAGGTGCCGTGGAGTCGGTATCCGACTCATAGCGACCCTCACAGGGTTTTCAATGGCTGCCTGTTTCGGGGTTGCCTTGGGAGTGGATTGCCAGGCCCTTCTCCCATTTTTGTGGTTCTGGGAATCGAACTCAGGACCTCAGAGACTGCAGCGCAGTGCTCTACCAACTGAGCTAAATCCCAGCCCGAACAACCATATACCTACACCTAAATTCAATCATGAACATTTTATTGTCCTTGTTTTGGCACAGATATCTCCATCTATTTGCTCCTCTACACATCCCTTAATCCACTTTATTTTTTTGTTGTTGAATTTCAAAGTAAGTTGCAGAATCAACACTTTTGCCCCTACATAATTTACTGTATATTGTTGTTGTTGTTAGATGCCTTCAAGTCAGTATCCAATTCATAGTGACCCTATGTACAATAGATGAAACACTATTGTCAGTGCTTCTCTGTTATTCATAGGGTTTTCAATATCTGATTGCTTTTTGGGAGTGGGTTGCCAGGTCCTTCTCCCAAGCCTACAGCACCTGGTGTTCCCAGGCGGTGTCCCATCCAGGTACTAACCAGGCCTCACCATGCTTAGCTTCCGAGATCTGACGGGATTGGATGCCACAATGATACAGCTGCAGGCTTAGTGTACATACAGAATAAATTTTTTTAAATCACAACCAGACCATCCAATTTCTCTGCTTATAACGTTCAGGGATTTCCTTACCTTGGGAATACAAACCTAATCCTTGCCTTGGAGTACAAATCTTGCAGGAACCAGCCCCTTATTCTCCAGCCCAACTCCACATTCCCTTCCCTGCACTCACCTGGCTCTGGTCATACCAGCTACCTTTCTGCTCTCCAAACACTAAAAGAGCTTCCCTGCCTTGGGCCTTCATGTTTACTGCCCCTGCCATGCCTTCTCCTCTACAGGAGTCCTCCTGGTCTCTGCTCCATCCACATTACCTGGCTTTATTTTTCTTTATATTACTCATTCCCACCCAACATGACGTCACACATTTCTTTATGGTAGGTCCTGTGTGCAGAAATTGAAAGAACTGCTTCACTTGGGGCTCAGGGAGACCTGCTCTGTCATCAACCAATTTTAACACCAAGGGAGGAGAGTGGGAGTGGGCGGTGGTCTCATGTCCAGGAAAGCAACTCGGATTCCTAATGTGTCCACACTGAGTCAAATGTAAGTTCATGAGATTTTGATAGATTTTATCTTATTCTATGCCTAAGATCTGGTTTAGCTCACTTGGTAGAGTGCTGCTGCACATTCCCTGAAGACCCAAGTGTGATCCTCAGCACCACAAAAATGGGAGAAATGTGTGGCAGTCCACTTCTGAAGCAGTCCCGAAATAATCAGCCTTGAAAACCCTATGAGGGTCACTATGAGTTTGACCTGACTTGGTGGCATCTAGCAAAAACAACAGGAAAGGTTTGGGCAGTTTTAGGGCATAGGCAAAATATAGACAAATTCTTTGTCAGAATGTAACATGAATGGCCTTTGGTTCAATTTCCAATAGAGTCCTTGTTCTCATCTGGAATTTTATGAGCCCTGTTTTTACTCTGTGCATTTTATTGGCACTTTGGCTTTCCAAATGTACACCAGAATTGCCCATTATACTGTGCTGATAGCATTTTAAGGTTTTTCTAGCCTGAAAGTTTGTGTTGTTGTTGTTGTCAGGTGCTGTCAAGTTGGGTCCGACTCATAGTGACCCTATGTACAACAGATGAAACACTACCCAACACTGTGCCATGCCTGGCACTAAGTCAGTGCTTCTTTGCTATTCATAGGGTTTTAAACAGCTGATTGTTTTGGAGTGGGCTGCCACACCTGCTTGTTGTTGTTGTTAGGTGCCATCGAGTCGGTATCCAACTCATATCGACCCTCTGTACAACAGGGGAAACACTATTGTCAGTGCTTCTGTGCTGTTCATAGGGTTTTCAATGGCAGATTGATTTTTGGGAGGGGGTTGCCAGGTCCTTCTCCCAAGCCTACAGCTTCTGGTGTTCCCAGGCGGTCTCCCATCCAGGTACTAACCAGGCCCGACCCTGCTTAGCTTCCGAGATCTGACGGGATCG